>KZ308334.1:623917-724834 GCA_000376725.2 Ladona fulva | reverse complement strand
AAGGTGGCCGGTGTTACAAACAGGAGCAAATGTCTCAACTTTGATAGCGTTGGATTATCTACGTTTATCAGTAATCCATAATTTTATGTTATTTTGAACAAAAAATTAAGTCATCTAGTGAGATATTTTCTTCATAAATATTATTAAATGTTTTATATTCAGCTTTCCAACGAAGTAACAAATTGTGAAACATCTTAATACGTACGCTTTTACCATCTTGTTATTTTTCTGAATATTTTGACTAAATGCTAATCAAATGAATTCTTAAGTATTTACTTTCAGTAAAATTTGTTGACTATCATAAAGTCAATAAGTTTTCAATGAGAGGTTGAAAGGAAAGGCGATATCCTAAAAATAAGATTCATCTACGATTCATTGCAATTTAGTGGTACACACAAAAATATTACTTCAAATATCCTGACATATCGCGGTATTGTTGAAACACCATCCAGTCCCATCATCCATTCACTGCTGCCCATGATTTTAAAGTGATATGAAAGTTTACTGCTATTCTCATCTTATTCAAGGAACCAATTAACACGTGATTTCCAACACTATATGCATAAAAAGAAATTGAGTTTCCGATAAAACGAATATAAATAAAAAATGCTGTCCCTCGCGCTTCTAACTTTTTTCATTCGAGTTCCAGAGAGCTATTGATAACAAACTATTAATAATAGGAAATTTTACTTTTCCTCGTTCTTAAAAACTCAATTTGTATATCTGCTCACGACTCTTAATACCAACACCAACCCTTTTTCCCAACGCGACGATTGTGACACTTACGGAAATTACGCCACTTCTCAAGCGTCCGTAAGCCGCTGAAACGCGACGTTTGAAGCTAATCTATAAATGCCCGAGTCAGGTGAATAAATCAAGAGAGACACTCCCGGAGACAAAAAAACGACACCCTTTGTCGCGCGGAGACTGATTAACTGAAATACTTAATTTTTTACGCTCGATCGCGCCTCGACCTGTACCGCGGCAAGATTAAGCTCGCGTAATAAAGTTTTGGCCTCCCCAACTGAGCATCTCCGTCCGTTAGAGGGAAGAGACCGGCGGTAGAGGGCGTCAGGAATCGAGAACGGCGAGGGAACGAAAGGAAACGAAGCAGAAGGGGATAAAAGAGCGTGAAGGACGCAATAGAATGAAAGGGGAAGTTGGCGAAAATCAGACGAAGCGAGGCAGTGGAAAGCTAAAGGGAGTGGGAACAAAGACGATGATGGAATTGTATCTTTCCTTCCATGCAGCCGGTCTCGTGTGCGCGCGTGTTTTCCTTCCATCCCCCCTCCTTTACACTCTCCCTTCTTCTCCCTCATCCGTGGAGACAAAAGCGCAGTGGGGAATGCGAGGGCGTTCCCAGGTCGAGCCCGTCTTATAGCGTGAAACTGATATTGTACCTTTCCCTCCGCCTTTTTTGTCGGTTCATCTCTCCCGCCGTCTTCTCCCTATCATCCTTCATCCCTCACTCCATCTCCCTCTTCATCAGGGACTCCTTTGTTTCCATTCATCCTTACATTTACCAGGCCATTTTTTATTCCTGGCGCCTTGTATTTCGCCTTAATTCAATATCTTTCCTCTCCGTCAGCTTCCGCCCGCGCCCTCCCTTTGCGCCTCGTCCTCCTTTTTTCACCCGCTTGTCCCAGTCTTCGTCCCAATTCATCCCGTTCTTTTTTTCGCCGGAAAATTCTTTCTCTCGATGTAACAAGTTCCCACCCCCCAGCTCTCTCAATTCCTTCCATCCCGTCAAATCCCCCACCAAATTTACGGATGTTTCTTCCGTAATTCTTTCAACTTAATTTTTCGATATTTGCATATTTTCTATTTCTCGCTCATAATCCCGTTGGCAGATCTAATTTTCCCTCTCCTTCCGTCTGCGAGTGCCCACCCACCCCTCTTCTCCACCTTGTTTTCCTCCAAATGTCTCTTTAATTAGTTTTATTAGGAGCTTTTCTTTTGCTCGCGATGGAGAAATTATTCCGTCGAGATTATTCCGGTCGCTCACTAATAAGGGCGTTTTCCGATGGAAGGAATTGGGGATTGTGTGCCTAAAGTATTAAATCAAGGGTCGAAGGGTTTTATTTTCGAGCAGAGGATAAATATACTCGGCTGCGGTTCGAAGAAGGGACTAAGGTCAGGACTTAAGGTAGGCGGACCTGCTACTAATACGGGAACATCACTATTTCTGCCGCCTAGATAAATAGCTAAATGTTTCAGCGAGACTAATAATTTATCGGCAAAGTATTGAGGTAGCGGATGAGGCTCGTTCTATTTGCAGTGGGTTCCATTCACTTACTATGGATTTTCTACGGTAGCTAGCGGTTTGATTCTAAAATAAACATATAATATAGAATCACAATCATAATTTAGAACCACGATATCATCATATGCATTTTGCTGTTTTTGTACGATTTCGGATATTTTGAAATAAAACCGCTACAATTGTAATTGTAATTGCAACTGCAAATTGTAATTTCTGAGACTCTGGCTCTGATAAGTCTACGACTCTCCGCCTACCTATTTTATAGGAATATATTTCCCTGTTTCCTGGAGGATGAGTAGAATATATCTTTTATGAAAAGGATAAATATTCTCAAATATAACTAATCTATGATTATGAAAGAGGGTATTTAATTATAATTAATAAATTGAAACAAGGAATGAAATTATAGAGGAAAACTTGGTAACAATTAAAAATAAATAGATGAGAAAATTAGTGAAATTTTAAACATTTTTTTTTCAAATTTATGAGGAATGCTATCGAAAAAGAAAACACGCAAAGACAATTATTTTATTCAGTTTAATCACAGTGGAATATGTATAAAATGTGGATATGCGGGAACTATATTTCAACCGTTGGAACTTATAGTTTCTCTAAATCTTAAAATACATAATTAAAGAAACAAAGCTAAAATATCAAAATACCGAATCTCTGAAAAGAATCCGAACCCGAAGAGATCTTAACTCTTTTTTAATTTCAAAATAATCAAACTATGAAATAAAATTTCGTAAAATACTCTGTGGCCGATTTTTTTTCCATAAAAATCGACTGTCAATGGTTCAATTATGCGGTAGATTGTGAACTTTCTTCATAAGTAGGATGCTACATTGATCTGTTCCTTCTTATTTTAAGAGATGCCAATCAATGTAATCAAATTAACATGGAGTTGCTCCATGGAGCACAGAAAATATCCACGTAATGTTTACTAATTTCGGGTTCAGTCGGAATAAAAATAATGTTTTTAGGACTCCCGGATAGCCAAGTGAGTAACGCGTTCGACTTAGATGAAAGAGGTCCCGTGTTCAATTCCAGGTAGGAGACCATACGTACAAAATGACCCTTCCTGTCCGAACGCTTTTAACAATACAATGTCTTTCGGGAATCGCTCAGGTGAATTACTTCATAATTTTGCTGATTTGCAATGCAATAGTATAATTTTTCGATCACGAAAATCTGATCTGATTACAAAAATCATTATGCTAAAAAATGCATGCAATGACAAATTAAGTATATTTTATTCTTCATTACAAAAAATATTAAAATTTATGAAAAGACATTGTATGCAATGAAAACTATTTAGATTCTACCTCAGACCGCAACTTAAAGCCAACTGCGTAGTCAAAGCGAAGATTAGCCCTCTCCCGGCAGAAGGATATGTCTTCTTTAACGTCCTCAATTTTTTCATTGCTTCTCATAAGTACCGCCTAGCTCCACCGCTCTCCTCCCTGAATTACGTTTTAGAGCGCTCCTTCGATCCGCAGATATAATCCTCAATATTCTCGTACGTTTCACGTCCCTGCGAAATATTCCCAGTTACTTTCTCCTCAAAATTTATTCTCTTCTCCTTCCCTTAAACATAAAGATTCGCGGAGCTCTTCCGTTTATTTTCCTCTTCATTTCCTTATCCCTTATTCAGCCTCCTTTCGCATACCTCCGCTCCGTTCCATTAGCATTCCTATTTTCTTATACTTCCTTCCTCTCATTAGCGAAAACCTCCCCACTCCTCCTTCACAGTTTGCATCCTTTACGCAAACAAAACTCTTCGGACAAAATCCTTAAATGCTCTCGTCTTGTCCTCGCTAATCTTACCCGTACACTTCTTTCACTCCCCTCCCCAGCCTTGTTCATACACAGCCTCCTCCCTTCTCTCCGAACGCAATCCCCGTACGCACACGTGTAAAATCCCTTAATTCCTCCAAAAGCTCGCTTTTTTCAACGCCGTTTATCTTTTTTTCCCTCCGCCGGCGATGATTAATCATCTCTAATTTTCCATGAAATTTTCGCATCACTTTTTTCCGCTTCCAAGGGATCCCTTCGCGATGGTCATTTGAGATAAAAAATGCTCTCTCTCTCGCTCTCAAGGGAAGGAGCACGGGGAAAAGGTCAAAACTTTCGAAACATTTCTGCTCCTTTATCGTGAATGTACGCCTGTTCATGTGTACTGGCTTACTTATCTCTACTCCCCCGCCCATAAAAAAATGAGCGGTGGAGTGTAAGTGGTACTACAAACAGCGATATCATACGTGCATTATAACAATCACTTTCGTACGGTATGTTCAAATAATCATTAATGCATCTGGAATATCTAACATTATGAACTAATAGTACACAAAACTAATCGTTACTTAGTCATTAGAGTATTTACTAGCAATCGATAACTCCGTCCTAAAATAACATTCAAGAGGTAATATATGGATGCGGAACATCGTCGAATTTTAAACAGGAAGGTAAAATTAATTTCCGCTTTTTATTAATGCCGTTAAATTAAAATAGCAGTTTGACCATAACGTAAATTTACCTTTTGTTTACTTTTATGAAATGTAAATAATAAATAAATAATAATAATGAGAGCAGAAGATACATTTGAGCAAACAGTCGTGAAATGAATTCAAGTGAGTGTTCCTAGGGAATAACAAGTGTGAAAAATAGCGACATGACTGGGACTCGATCCAAGGTCTGCCGCTTTCCGGGAAGGTATTCTAACCACTAAACTACCATGCCGTATCTTTTACCCACTGTTAAGGGAATGCTTTTTGAGCAAGGCGAACAGCCTCCGCATTTATTGGCACAAACGAGTATTTACTCCTTTCTTTACTACTACTATACTAGCTCTTAATTCCGAGAGTTCCCAAGTTTCGTCTAAATCGGTAATTCGTTTAGTCCGCATTAGTTCCAAAGGAATCCTTTAACTTTCAAAATATTTAAGCTTAATATTACATTATTCCGCTACTGAGTTAATTACTGCCTTCTTTTCATACAGTATATTTCATTAATTTTGATTTAATGAGATGGGAAGACGGTTGGTCTTCACGCATCACGCATATCATGAGGAACTTTCGGTTTCCATCGCTTCGATATTTTATTGATATTTTTGATAGTAGGATTAAACTACGTTTTAATAAAAGTACGATTTTTAGATCAATCCAAGTTGTTTTCTCGCTCATTCCACCGCAGTCAGTAGCAAAGAGGGAGACGGAATACTCATAAACTCATTTTTTTGCGTTTAGTTATCATTCTCCGCGTGAAATGAGAAGCTCGGTGGCAGATAATTTATTAAAGCGAATCATTGAAGATGGGGGGAAAAAGCGAGTTCTCCATCCTCAGGCGGCGTTTTTGTTTGTAATGACTTTTGTTTCGCAGCTCTTTTCAGAGACGAAGTGCCCGTTTTTTATTGCAGAATATGTTCAATTGCTTTGCATTATTAATCTTTTTCATCCGAGGGAAAAACGGACTTCTAAAAAGCCTTTATAACGACTATGTAAAGCGAATAATTAAAGCCTGATGAGCCAAATTAAAGCTTGATATCATTAAGAGTAGGATATAATAGAATTTGAAAGTATCTCATGGAGCGAAAACTTTGGATACCAACTACTGAGCTAATTTTACAATTAGAATTAATAGAAAAAAATTAGAAAGGAAAAATGCCTGTTCGGAATTGTAGCTTGTTTCCTATCTATAAGCGTAACTTTCAATTAGTATTAATAGTTAGTAGGTAGTTATGCAAAGATATTTTACAGTCTAACAAACGCCTACAAATGTATCCAAATTCAAATAAATACTTGACCAATACATAAACATACAGATGCAAGGTAATTGCATCAACTCCTAAATCAAAGTAACATAAATAAGTTAAGGAAGACTCCTAGGAAAGGTCGCTATATTTTGCCGCATTAAATTTGGAAAAATGTGAGTGATATAAATTGAAAAGTTTACCTTCCGGTGTAAATATACCCAAAGTTAATAGGTTAAAGGGAGCATAATTCAATGTTTTTATTTGCTCTACCTTGTAAATATGCTTACTGTACAATAATCATGTTTTCTCAGTAAATCAATGTTTTTCCTATTATTTTCACGATAAACGGTGAAATGCGGAAAGGGCCGAATAAATTAGTTTAAATTCTACTGATAAATTTTAAGCCTTCTGCGTGCGTTCAAATTTCCATAGGTATTCCTCGAGATTTACAGTTAAATGCGTAGCAACCGATAAAAATATAGCAATAACTGTCTGCACAGTAATCAGCCCTGTTTCAGCTTAAACCATACACAATCAGCTACTAAAGGCTCTTGAGAGGGAATGAGGTTTACTCAGCTATGTGAGGAGTGGGCCTTTGCCTTCCTCACTGAGATGAAGAAATATCAGGGGAAACGTGCATAAGTGCAATACAATTATCCTAATAACAATATACCGCACTTTTGATACTCTTTTTATACCATCTAATAATCTTCAGCATCACTCATTCCTTAGCTGCTTTCACAAAATTATATGAACGGTATGGTAAGAGACAAAAATAAGTATAAAAGAGTTTTCTCCACATGGAAGGGAGAGTTCAACGCACTTTGACGGCTGTGATGCACATCATGAATGACGTAACAACGAACAGCAGCGATACAACGGAAGGGAAGTATCACTCGTTCGTTTTTTTACTCTCCGAGCACGAGTGTTCCCTTAGTTCGAACCGGTGGAGAGAATTTCAAGATTTTCATACTACATCGCCTCTTCGTGGGTTTCCAAACCTGTTTAAATGCAAGCATCGAACGTTCGTACTCCGTTTCGCTTCGGGAACTGCAGCACTCATTTAGACCGTGTCGCTCGCAAGCTACGTTCCGGTGCACCTCAACATGGTACCTTCGTGAGTATTAGGGCGTTTGATGCCCCCTCTGTACACTGGCGTAACGCCTCACCCCCACCCTCACACACACACACGATGTTTCGAAATGACTTCGTCGACCCACCTGAAACGAGGAACCGACCGCAAGAAATTCCGTTCGCATCCCGCAGAGGACTGGGAAAGGCAATAACTATAGCGAGTCGCTTTCCGGAGCAAGGGATTATCCCCACGTTTAAAAGCAGGGCTTTGGGGAACAAATTTTATCGCCTCTTTCCATTTTTACGCAGTTTCTCCCTCCGTTCACGTCCCAGGGTATGCGCCTCTCTCTCCCCACGATTTTATGGGGCGGCATTCTTGTCTCGCAGTGAGACCATTCCGGCTGAGATATCTCTCAGCGCACACGCACACCTTTCTGCACATTCCTAATGTCACTCTTTTTGTTTTCGCCTGGCACTTCCCCGTGATAGACTTTGGATGTGAGAGAAGGGTAGGACGTTGGGTGAAGGCAGAAGGCCTTCGTTGCCGCTGCGGTTAATCCCCGAATCTTAGGTTGACAAATGGATTTGACATCCGCGCGATTTTAAAGCGCTATACCTAACCCTTTGTTCGTTTATTGAATAGTGTACGAGAGTATTCAACAAATCGAGGTCGTGTCAATCGAGAATGCGATTTATATACAAAATAAGAGCACAGTTTACCAACAACTTCGAAGAATAGTTCATTCATTTTCATTTACGTTCGATTTACCTTACGTAACAAACTTGTGCAAAAGTAAAGTGATCTGAACAGAAAATTGCCATAACGAATACTATAACTATAGTTGACTCACTGTCCTTATTACCAGCGATTATAGCGTGTGCTTTCCTTTTTAACCTGAATATCGTAATCATTGTGGCAACTGTTTTCTTCGATTTAAAGATTTTCTCAAATTCCATTTCTGTGGGTATTACCAACGGATAAAAAAGTCGTTTTCCAGATTTAAATAAGCATAAATTTATAAATTCATATATATTTATATACAAAAGTTAAAATATATGTATTATATTTTAACTCTTGAATTTATGTCATCGAAGAGTGCAAATCGAACCCTCATAATCCTAAAAGAAAATAAAAATTGCTGAAACTATTTGATTTAACCAAACCGAACCTGTACTCGTAAAATAGAACAAATTAAGGGTTACTGCTAAAATTCTTTATGTTAAACCTTCGTTTATTGGCCGGAGTCTGGGATACCAAAGAATATTAGTGATTTACGTCCTTGTTCAATAGCGGGAGTTAAAGGCAGGAGAAAATATCTTAAAACCAACATAATTATCAATCGTATTATAACAGTTTTGTACCATAAATATTTTTGTTTGTCGCCAGCCTCGACTTTGGATATCGACTGAATATCATACATTGCCAATCTCTACACTTCAAACGATTTATATTTGGGTAGGAGGTCCCAGATTAGCGACCACTGCTCTAAAGGGACTTTGCGAGATTCCTTATATTACTATAATACTTTCCTTGTATTACTATTTCCTTATATGCTCTATTGTCTGTTTTTTACTGTTCTGAAATCTGTGCACAGTACCTATGGCTAATGTAAAATAGGAAAGTATAAGCAATGAGAAAACGAGTTCTACAAGAAGTGAATAAAGAAAGGGGGAGTGCAAATTTTGGTCTTCTCTGTTTTTTGTTTTCAGGAAACCCATTAAAAAAACACCCGCTGTGCAGAAGAAATTTTTCTTTTCCCCTCGCTGAATCGTCCTCCCCCGAAATACTACCAAAAGGTGTGCGTTTGCAGGTGGAGGGACGAGGGTTCAGATGCGGCTTCCTACAAAACGAATTGTGATGGGTCACAATTTAAGGAATTTTTTTCTCGTCGGGGTTGGGTGCCGACTGCCTGCGAAAACCAGGGGCGTTTCCCACCTCCCTCAGCGCTCTCCCCGCAGAATGCCTTGTATCTCTATCTCACACATACATTCCAGCTGTTTTTTTTTCCTCGTTCCCACAGCTGGCATCTCTCACCCCCACCAAATTTACATCCCTCCCATCAAAACAAACACGAGACGCATTTTCCCGTATCTTTCTGCTCCGAAGGGAATGAATTTGACGGAGAACGTTCTCTGTTCTCCCACAAAATCGAGGCGAAGTACTTCAGATTAATCATATAAGTGACTCCGTAGTGCACATCACGCGGTTCGTGGAAAACTGAAGGGACTTTATTGCCTCTTTCTTTTACTCTAGAGTTCGAACACTGCAATAATTTTCCTATAGATACCTTGGTGGTAGATAGAAAACATTAAGTGGTGATGATTCGTGACGTGTCAGAATTAGAGGCGTTTTTAAGGAGATGGTTTTGGGTGTTGAACCCCCCCATGAGAACAAAGACAACAATAAACGAAAGCACGCGAGAGGATGGCCTCTCGTAGTTATGCTATACAAACACTGCTGAAGATTCGCAGGGTATGCATGTTAAAATATATCAGTTTCTATTTCCACTAGGTATTGGGTGGGAAGTATTCCTTCCCCTGGATTGTATGCAATTCGGTGTGTACTACATAGATCTAACCCCTACCATGGTCAAATCCTGGTTACGCCCCTGGTCAGAACATTATCGTGATTGAATTTTCATAGATGAGTTATGTTTCTATCAAAGTTAATAGAAAGTTATGGAGGATCTTTTGAATCCTGCTAACAGTTTCTGCCAGCTGGGTGTCAAAATCAGTAAACTTTGCATGAATTTTATTTGCAACACCAACAATTATAAACTGTTACACTATTGTCCTCTTGGACAGGGTTGATTAGCTTATTATTATTATTATTAGATTATGGTTTTTATTAAAACAGCAACATTAGCTTACAATATCCGCCCTTCTTGGNTTCAGGACATTAAAAGGAAACGAGAGCGACCGAGGTTATTCAACTTTCACTTTCCTCAAACATTTCGGGTCGCTCATAAATTAACGGAAAGCATTATTTAGATGATGATAATATAAATTAGAATAACTAGGCATCAACTGTTTCTAAAATTCAAATTAATAATAATTCACTAAATTTAAGGCGAATGGTGGATACTAAAAATCATAATTCAGTTCATCTAATTATCGAAAAAGCTATCCATGCTTATCTAAGCTCGAAATGGAATTTTTTATGTTTTATACAATTACAAAGGTTTTATACAATGAATTTTAAATAGAGTTTCAGAAAAATAATTGTTGTCAATGCTAGGAGGGCGTTGTATGCGATTTTGCATCAGAAAATAACGATTCTCTCTGAATTTTATCAGTGAAAAGCAGCATCATATAAAAAAACTAACATTGATTTATTTTGAAACTTATAATGAGAGAAAACGAAGTGAGTTCAACAGTTATAGTTCATTTAATAATCCTAAGAAAGAATTTGTATGAGTTATTTCTCTTGGATTAAGTGAGATAACGAATGTTAACCTGGTGAGACATATAATTGAATAGTCAAATTACATATTGTACTGATAATTTATTATCTCCGTACCGCAAGTACTCATGAAAATTAGAAAACAGAAATTGAAAAGCAGAAACCGTAGCATCTGTTTCAGTGATACAATTAATAAATGCTGTCTCCTCTTCCATCTCAGTCTTGTGCAATAAGAGCAATTGCCAGTGGCAATGCGATTTAAATGACAGCCTCCATTTGGTACAATACCTAGTTAAAGACAATAGAGAAGTTTTAAAGACATTTGAAGAGACTGTTGAAGCTTAAAATTTTAAATCCGGGAATTACTAATAAAAAATTCATATCATCAACCACAACTAATTGGCAGTATGTGTCCTCTAGGAAGACAACACACATATTTGGAGCTAAAAGTTTAAAACAATCTCATGCGCTTAGAGATCGTGACCAAGTTAGCTTATTTGCCATTAAATTCCTGATACAAAGCATTTGCAAAGCATTAAATTGCGTGTAATTTTAATTAATCGAGTTTGGTGATCTACAGTACAATAATTTGTCCAGTGCTGCTCAATGGGGCCTACCGGATTAGTGGGCTATGCGTTCGCCTTTGGTGGAAGGGGTTCCGGGTTCGATTGCCGGTGGAAGCCCATATATGCGAAATAACCTTAGTTGTAGAAGCACTTCTAACAATACTACTACTATTGCTGTTCTGTGGGTCCAAGACACCAAACTAAATAAGAAGAAGGAGAAAAACTTGGCTGCGTTTGAAAACAAGATATTACGGAAAGCCTACAGGCATTTATACTAGCAAGATAAATGGAGAAGGCATAATAGGGGAATAAAAACCTATACATGGGTGCGGAAATAATACATGGAATAAAGAGATGAAGAATCAGGTGGGCTGAGCACATACTGAGAAAAGAGGAGGGTTCCGTGATAGTTTGAAGAAGGTTTTGAAAAAATGTCCTGAAGGTAGGCAACCACGGGGAAGATCACGTAAGAGATGGCAGATTTAAGTCGATTTGGAGAAGATTGGAGCTACAGAAGAAGATTTTGATGCAGCTAAATATCAGTAGTAGTAGTATTCATAAAAGTGCTTTGACAACTGAGGTCATTTTTCACGTAGGCCCCCACCGGGAATCGAACCCAGGACCGCTTTCACCGAGTTGAACGCGTTGCCCACTTGGCTATCCGGGAGCCCTACGCTGAATATCAACTTAGATGTAGATGGCCCTACATGATGAGAGCAACAGTAAGTTAGTGCAACGCTATTAAAACAAGGTAAATCTTATAAAAAGTTCTAAATAAAGCATGAGAAAAAGCACAATTCGGCAGGTTATTTCTCAGCATTGATGTGCCGTAACTCATACGAAAGATTTCAAAAAATTTATCGGCTGTATCGTTATTAATAAATCTTGATTATATATGTTAATTTATCACAGTCCGGAATATAAGTCTTTTTCGCCGTTTTCATTATTTTGGCCGATGATCGAGACGACCAAAACTTTTAATACTGTTAGATCGGCGATGGGTAATTTTTTTCCGCGTAATGAAATTGCCCGCTTCTTGGCACAGTCTCGGCAAACACGGAAATGAATCACGTCCCCGTTCTTTTCTCACCCGCTAATAATTTTGAAACGAGTTTATCGCTAGCTTAATGGTTTGATTCTCGAAAGGACGATTTTTTCGGAATTTTCTACTTTATCGCGATATTCGATTAGCCGATGGCGTCGTCGAATAAGCCCATATCTCCGCTTAATTTGACTTTTAATACGAGAGGCAAGCAAGGTGCTGCCGTAATTCGGCGCAATAAGGCATTATAAATGGGAGAATAGGAGTTCGGCGCGGGAGTGGAACAGCCTGGAAAAAGGTCGGCGAAGAGGTTTTCCACATAAGAGGGAAGGAGAAGGTGGCGAGCGTCCTTGTTAATCCCCTGCTGGTTCGTTTAGAACAGATGGCACCGCGCTATCATTTAGCTTCTTTTTATAATTGCACCTTTTTTTCATTTTAACTGCTCTCTCTGGCACTTCCCTTCCCGTCTTATTCCTCGATAAACACGCTTGGAGAGATTAAGAAGGGAAGAATGCTGATAATGGATGAATCGGGATAAGAGGGGATGAGTACAAGGGAAAGAGCAAATAAAGAGCTGGAGAAATGGGGCCGAAAGAACATATCCTTATGGGAGAGAAAGTGCGGTGAGATTACTTGTATGACTATTATGCTTGCTCAGTAATCCTTCGAACAGATATTCAGAAATCTGCGCTAAAGCAAGTTTCAGGACATTAAAAGGAAACGAGAGCGACCGAGGTTATTCAACTTTCACTTTCCTCAAACATTTCGGGTCGCTCATAAATTAACGGAAAGCATTATTTAGATGATGATAATATAAATTAGAATAACTAGGCATCAACTGTTTCTAAAATTCAAATTAATAATAATTCACTAAATTTAAGGCGAATGGTGGATACTAAAANCCCCCATGAGAACAAAGACAACAATAAACGAAAGCACGCGAGAGGATGGCCTCTCGTAGTTATGCTATACAAACACTGCTGAAGATTCGCAGGGTATGCATGTTAAAATATATCAGTTTCTATTTCCACTAGGTATTGGGTGGGAAGTATTCCTTCCCCTGGATTGTATGCAATTCGGTGTGTACTACATAGATCTAACCCCTACCATGGTCAAATCCTGGTTACGCCCCTGGTCAGAACATTATCGTGATTGAATTTTCATAGATGAGTTATGTTTCTATCAAAGTTAATAGAAAGTTATGGAGGATCTTTTGAATCCTGCTAACAGTTTCTGCCAGCTGGGTGTCAAAATCAGTAAACTTTGCATGAATTTTATTTGCAACACCAACAATTATAAACTGTTACACTATTGTCCTCTTGGACAGGGTTGATTAGCTTATTATTATTATTATTAGATTATGGTTTTTATTCAAACAGCAACATTAGCTTACAATATCCGCCCTTCTTGGTAGAAATCGTAATTCCGGGATCGAATAGTTATGAAAAGGAGTTTTTATTTGACAAATCTCTAGAATTGTAAGGCTAAGAAAAGAAAAAAGAAAGAAAAATATATGTGGCAGTTATATTAAAAAAAATATTAATCAATAAATTCAATTTATCTCAAACGCTTGCATT
This sequence comes from Ladona fulva, assembly GCA_000376725.2. Lineage (NCBI taxonomy): Eukaryota > Metazoa > Arthropoda > Insecta > Odonata > Libellulidae > Ladona > Ladona fulva. Next base: position 711,158 of record KZ308334.1, on the reverse strand, counting down.
ACTCGAAAAATTCTCGATTTCACAAATTTTCAAGGTTGGAAACAGTGAAACATAATGAAGCTCATATCCTTCCAAAGACAAGAGATTCTTTTCCTTAAATAAAATTGATGTGGTCAAGCGTCACTTGGTGGAATGGAGGAGACATTTCAGAAGGAATGAAACTTAGTAACTTCCACGGGAATTTCTTTTATTTTCACGACCGGTTTCGTTAACGAATTAACATCTTTTCTTTCATCACTCAGGTCATTTCCCACCAGTTTGCATCACCAAGAATGCTTGTTTTATTGTTTTTTCCGCTCACTAATATTCCGCACTCTTCTTTATATACAAATCCTGAGATACAGGAAATTCTATTTCTCCAGCACCCATGTTTCATTTGTACACATGGCAACATTCCAAAGGTACAATTTTTCGAAATTATTCTTCTAGATTTCGTTCTCTGGAGCCCGCTTGGGTTTCGAATATCCTAGATCGCATATCCGCAGCACATATCTGGTCTCAATAATATATCAGAAGGTTTCGAAATCAGATTTCGATTCATATTACTACCATTAATTTCCTTTCCTTCATACAGTAAAATACCTGATTTCCTACACTCATTGATTTTTCAAGAAGTACTTTCTACATTTGAAGTTTACTGAACACAATTCTTTGGTCTTTCTAGCACTGCTTCTTTATTGCCTGCCCGAAAATCTAATTCGCAAGTTTAATTATGCATATCGTTATGTTGAAGAAACGGAAATCAAGCAACGATTGACTCTAGTCTCTAGCTCTACAAAGAATGCAAGATTACATAAACATTTTATCCAAATGTTAATATTTTGATAAGTAAAATATTTTTTCTTAATTAAATATAACTCTTATGGTTAAGTTTGTAATGTATTTTGAGTTCAAAGAATCAATCACTCATTCATTTATGATGTATATTTCCTACGATTAACCCATGAGAACATACATCTTTTACTTTACAAATAAAGCTTGTCTTATACTGTATGCTAACAACCTTTCCACTTTTTGTATATCCGAGGTACATACCACACTTTTTATTCGGCGGACAGAGTAGCACCATAATCGTTGTTTGGAGGGCCACAGTTCTTAATGTATTACAAGAAAATATTCCCCAATAACCCCTGAATTGTTTGGCACCGTTATAGCCAATATATGTACCATTAAGTCCAGTCTCTAATCTAATTCCTAGCTAAGCCGACTTCTGTCTCATATTATATTATAAGCCTCTCTAGCTTCTGAATGTTTCGGTCACTGTTACCGTTAGCCAAAAGATAATAACGGCAGATATTTTTCCAAAAGTTCTTTCCACGATGAACTAAATTGAGAAATCTTTCTTACTGTCTCTATTTATTCAGTTTCAAATGCATGTTAAATAATGCACTGTCCTTCACAGATGGCCTTAAAGTTAACTGAACAAATTTTTATGAAAGAAAATGGATTCGCAGATGCTACGATAGCAAAATAAGAAAATTATGTAGTCAAAATTTTTCACGTACTAGATTGCACGATTTTAAAACTGTGAACACTCTCAACATTTAAAATTCAGCTGTGACAACGGGAAAAAAGGGATATTTTAATAGCTAGTGGTTTATTGGAAATTTGACACGTATGGAATCAAACTGAAAAGAAATTGTGCGGCTGACTATTTGTTCGTATATTTCTGTCACACTCTTTTTGAACCTCTGTTCGGATAAATATTCTAGTCTGTTCTCTTCTTTGAGCCCACAGCAGCTACGAAATTTCCTACAATAAAGGCCGATGCAATTGAAAAGTTCTTTCCTCTGGCTATTTTCCTTTGCCCTATCTCTTTCATGACAGTTGAGTAGGGTTAGAGCGAGAATAAAAGCCAGTTATAAATGTTTCCTTTTATCGTCCCTTTTGTTGAGTTCTCCTGGGAGAAGGATTAACTGCAAACCTATTGCGAAAGAAGTTGGCGGAAATGCTCCAAGAGTTAAAACGGTAATCTAGCAGGAAAATAAAATGTCCCGCGAAATTCCTAGCGATTAATTCGCAGAGGCGTTTTTTCCTGCAAATGTATTAACTGGAACGCGCGACTTGATGCCGCGGGAGAGAATGAGATAGATCGCATTCTGAATTAAAGTTTAATTAAACCGTGTAAACTGCGCAGTATCGCCTTTGTCTCCATTCAATTCCAGCGATACAAACTCTGACGCTGATGGAAGAATTGCACGAAGAATCCGGGATATAAACTGTGAGTTTCCATTAAATGATCGCAGCAAATAGAACTCTTGAGTTAAAAAAAAATGCGCGACATGTAAGAATTGCATGCACAGGATGAGACCGTTTAAAATTTCTGAAGATGTAACCAAAGCGATCCCAGCATACGAAAGGAAGCATTCGCAGCGCACTCTCTAGCTCCAAAGAAGAAATCTTAGAGAAGTGAGACTCAGATAGTCGAGACCTGAAATAAAAAAGGATGAGACTGACGGATTTGCGGCCAAAGAGGTTTTACAGTAGAATTACTAGCTGCCTCTATCGACAATCCGTATTCTAATTTTTGTAAAGGGTTTGTAAATATATGATTAATCTGTATCTTTGACAGGTAACGGGGAAACTTTATGAGCACAAGTTGTTTTTGGCGATAATTTTATAAATAATTATTTATTAACTTTGAATATTTACGATTACTTCAACATTTCAGCTGATGTTCTCACCTAAATTTGTAGCATCAAAAATAACATTCCGTTTTTATCTACATAAACATATCTACCCTGGTAATAACTTTATGTAGTTTGGGAGGACCAAACCGTTAAGAGTACTTCACTGGGCGATTAGATTAGCGTATCGCTCGCAACAAACCTCTGACGTGACCAATCCCAGCATCTTCCTATCCATTCTGGATTTTACATAGTATCTGGCGGGCGAATGTAGCTGGGTGGAAGTATGATATCTGCTACTCCTTCTAAGGACAAACTATCTCTGAATTTACGCTTCATAAAAATGCTCATGGCTGTTTAGGGAATGAAATCGTACAGCCGTTTGTTGAGCCAAAACCAAAGGCAACGCTTATTACGAAAGGGGAATAAAAATGTTCTACGTTATCGCCTGCATAGTCGTAGCTACGCTTCACCGGAATTTTTTATCGAAAGAAAAGAAAATCAGCCGTTGTTTTGAAGAGGGATATTTGTACTCCATTTCGCACAACGGTAAAATTCAAGCAAACTCCTAAATAACATTCGAGGGCTCGCAAAGAACATCGGAGCGGCTCACTCGTGAGAAAAGGGAACTAACGTGTGAAAAAATGACGAACGGAACCCTTCTCTTTACGAAGCGAGATGACGACGGATTCGAGAAGAAGTGGCGCTCGCGGATCGACTGTAGGACAATTTTATTCATTCGAATTCGAACTCCGTTGGGCTTTTGAGGAGGAAGCCGTCTCCCTTCCCTCATTGTCAAAGGAAATTTGTTCGCAATTACCCATCTGGGACCCATTCGCCATTCTGTTGAGGAGGAAAGGAGAGAGCGGGAACCAATTAGAAACGTTATACGCGCCTCCCTTTCGAAACCCTCTTCGAGTCCTTTTGAGGCCGATGCACGTGCACCACCACCTATGGACGCGGTATGAGAATAAACTCATCCGCACGCGGAGCTCAGGAAGTTTAAAGCGTATTGCTCAGCCCGAGGCTGCCAATTACTCTTTCGAGCGAGAGGTCTGAAACGAGCTAAACCGAAATTTTCGGCGAAGTAAGGTAACGCGTTACAGAGGGGGAGAGTATGTGAGAGAAAATGTCGCGCGGAATCATTTAAAAAGTATTTCCTGGGGGCGACACACGATGTTTTCCGAACTTGAATTACTCTCCGTAAATTAGAATCGCGGGCAACATTTTGTTCTCGGCGAACTCCAACTGGGTTTTCAAAAGCTCAAAAGGAACCGGAGAAAATATGCCCTCTCTTCCCCTCTTAAAATTTATTTCGCTGGATTAAATGACCGATAGACTCTGAGTTTATACTGAGTTGATACGAAGACCTCAGATGTTGACAAACAAGACATGAATTATATTCCGAGTAGTAGTTTCAAAAGTGTTTCACAGCTGAGGTAATTTCGCACATATGTGCCATCATCGTGAATCAATCACGGTACCGCTTTCACCGAAGACGAACGCTACCCACTCGGTTATCCGGGTTTCTCATAAATCCGTAATTCAATTACACAATTAAACTCACTCAAATGATCACTGGATATGTGTATTGTATACGCAAATACAGTAAGACTTGTTTCCCATTAATACTAAACATATCATATTTGCTTACATCAGTTGAAAATATAATATTATAAATAATTTATTTTCAAGGAAATAAATGGAACTTTGTAATTTTATTTCCTTATAATGTCGATCCACGAAAGGTGGTGTAATATGATACAATTTAATTTATTTGCACTTAAATGGATTACTTCCTTATTTCATAAATATATGTTTCATTTAATGCGGATAATATATATATGTTGTTTTTGGCTTCAAATATCATAGAAGAGCCGCAGAGTTTTATTACAAAAATGAATTAATGAGAGCTTTCCTTATGTGTCTAATGAAATTCGACATAAAAATCATAAGAATGAAGAATCATAATAGAAGTCATTGGCAATGCACAAACACTAATTATGATGATGTAATATTTAATAAAATATCGATTGCACACATCTAATTCAATAAATACCTTAGCTTCTTAGTAGATTAATTTTGAGTTTCTCGGTCTTTCTGCTAAGGTAGCAGAAAGACCGAGAAACTCAAAATTAATCTACTTAAGCTTAGTCTTAGAGAATATAGCATTCTAAATATAAACTAGATTAAAATCGCTGAAGAGGTTCCATGCTTCAAATCAATGCATTTGCTGCGTAGACCGATGGACCAATAGAGTACCAAATACATTCGAGAGAAACTTATATGTGGAATAAGATCTGGACAACTCCGGACCCAATACTCTTTCCCTGAATTCAATCTGAAATCTATAATATTATGAAAATAGTGAAGAAACTATTAAAGGGAACGTTTTTCCTTCACCTGCGGCACATTGATACGAAAGAAACGGTCGAATCCCGCCACAGTTATTCCATCCTTACCAATATGTGAATGAAGTTTGAAATCAATAATCCAATTAACTTGATTAACGAAATTTAGGCGGAAAATAACTTACGTCTCATTCCAAAAATCACCAGAAATTCAATGCAGATATTTCCTATCCAGACGCCATTTTTATACTTTTACGACTTGCTAAAGTTTGCTTGTTAAAAAGTAGGAGCTGAATGTTTGGTAGAAGAGATATGGAAGATGGATAACCTTTCACCAAGATAAGCTATCCCCATGCGGAAAAGCGGATGTAATGGCACTCTTTTATCATAATGTACGAAAAACGGACTTACGGGGACAGTTTCAGCACCCATCTTTCGCCTTCTTCTGGTATCAAACGCACAACTTATCGCCGTCACTCAACGCGTGATATATTACGAGAGCGAAAAGATTTTCGAATCATTTTCTCCTGCGTACGTTCGCGGATATTACATCGCCGCCACCGCCGCTCCTCCTGCGGGACTCGTCCGCCAAGTTCGGCGATGAATGGAAAGGCCAGTGGGCAATTTAATGCGGTCGTAAAAACGGTCTTTCGGGTTACGGCGAGAGAGGAAATGAGATTAAAACAGAATGCAGTGGCTGGCGGACTCTGGATTGGGCAATTCGCGGGGATACTTCAGAAGAGAGGGGGGAAAAAACTTTTTGATAAAGTAGTTCGAGTTGGTATTTGCCGGGATCGATCGGAGTGCATGGTGACAGGGAGGATGGAAACCGGCCGCTGCGGAAGACAATGGATTTGATTGCATTTTAGTGCGAGGAAACCATTCTGTGAAGAGTGGGCGGGGTGCAGCGGGGCTAGGTAGAGACCGTAATCTTCTTTGTTGTCGGATTGTCATACGTTAGGCCGATGGGAAGTGACTGTATTTTGCTCGGAGTGGAGCAAAATGATCGTTGACTTCGATTTCATCGGACGAAGTGCTCGTTTTGCGAAGGCCGCTCTGATACTCCGCGTTGCTTTGTTGTCGCGATATATTTCCCCCAGGAGGCTCTATTGGTAGGAGGGATGGACAGCGGTGGATCGGCAGTAAAAATAGACGCTGTTTCGAAAGGTATACGTAGTTTTATAGGAGTTTAACTTGCGACGGCGAAACTATTATTGTTTTTCCGTGACCATTTGCTCGATACCTCCACGTCAGTATTGATTTTACCGTATTGCTGGCCTCATTGACGCTATTTTTCTCAGAATTCCACCAGGTTATAATTCCATAGGCTATATACTTTCTATCACATGTATATTTTTCTTGTAAATATTCCATCATTTTACTCATTTTCGAAAACATGCAATGGGTGACTGAAAAATAAACGGAATAGTGAAGTTAAAAGGAAAAGGACACACTCTGGGAAACATATCGGACGAAAATAAAGTGGATGCCCATATCACCACCTTTTCCTCTATCATACCCTAATTATAGATAAATTATATTTTAAATATTTATTTAATAACTGTAAGTATATAATTTTTATCAAAAGATATTTACAACCAGAATAATATTTTAATTGATACATTGTAATAAACAGTTGAAGACACATTTAATCGCTCGTATTTGAAGAGTACTTAAAAATGAAATAGTTTCTATTTAGAGGCATGCCTTAGTAAGCGTAATAATTCCATCAACTATCACAAAGTTTGTTTTTCCATAGAAAATCGACCATGGTGTTGATATTAGCTAAAGAAGATGACAGCGAAGATATAAAAACAATAAAGTCTTTTATCTCTTGCCGGTTTTAAAATATTTTGTATAAATTAAAAATTAATTCACAATAAATGGCAAAGGAAAAAATGTGTACTATTCCACAATATCGAATATGTTGATCTTGTAGAATATTACAAATTAAGTTCCTTATTTTTTAATGCGAATATGGAGTTCCACTAAATATCATTAAGGAAGACTAATCAAAATTCATTATCATTCTCATTTATTTTATCGATACGAGTAATTCTATGTGAAAGAAACTTCAGATTCTAAGTTCATGAAACAAAAATTGTTTTCATAATTTTCCGTATATTCCTCTGGTATTCTAATGATCCAAACCAATATTTCCGTCTATTTTCTTTCCACAGCAAATTAGTGCCATTTTTATACCTCCATAGTTTGGCTGAAAATTAATTCGAATTTTAGTTAGGATTAAGTCAAGGAATACGCTATTGGTTAAAATATCAATAAACTACCTCGCATTTACTAATATTTTACTGTACACAGACAAATTATTGTACTTCTAAGGGAATGATAAAAGCTATTGCCTTGCCTAGACATAGAGTATACCCTACCCTCTGCATGCACTCGCTATCTCTCCTCTCCTGATACATTCCTGGGCCCCTCTCCCCTTCATGATTCCTCCCCTTCCGATTTCCTCCGAACGGCGAATCATTCTCCCAGCGGAGTTGTCTCCTGCATCCACCCTCGTCAACTCATTCTCAAATACACTCCCAACTTCACATGCACCACTTTTACATACCCTTTTTGTACCTCAGCAAATTTTAACACGAGTCATTTCCGTAGCAATTGCTTTTACAAGACCTATTTCCGGCCAAGGAGAGTGCGTCGATAGAAAATGAAGAGAGGGGATTCGAAAAGACGATTTCTTTATACTGCAGACATCCGTTTATCCGGGATGGTTGGGAAATGAAACTTTTCCGGTTATGGAATCCCCGAATGATGCGGAAAATGAAACACTTTAATATTTAAATTGTTGATGTAATAAAACGCCAAATATCAAGAATTAAAAACATTAATTAATTTTAGAAGATTGATTATCCACAATTATTGAATTACTGTTTAACGTTGTTTATATTGTGTCAACCAACAAGAGAAACCGGTTGGATTCAATTCGGTGATTATGATCGCTGAATGACTAATGGAAAGTATATACTTTATTTATAACGGTGAAGTATGCATATTTAAAAATTTCTGATGTGTTTCAGTTACGAAGATATTATTTTACGCATACAAAGACAAATTCGAGTAAATGTTAACCCCACTCAATCCTCAACCCTGATAATCTGGAGGTAATTTGTATTCGAAATTTCTCAGAGAACTATGGCATAGTAAATATAGCAATTGCTTAAGAGAAAATTAGAGGATCAAATCAAAAAGGAAATGTACTTTTACAATATTGCTAGAAATTGTATGTACATAACAACATTGTAAATTACTACGCTTGTTTTACGGGTTGAGAATATTGAATTAGATCTCGCGGATAGCCAAAGTGCAAAGAAGCGCATTCGCTTTTGGTGAAAGCGGTTCCGGGTTCGATTCCCGGAATGAGCCTGTATTTTCAAAGTGAACTTCCTTGTCGAAGCGCTTTTAAAAATACAACTGAATTTTAATTGAAGTTACCTTGCGTCAAACTTCTTGTATTCTATTTTTCTTACTACTGAAAGAAAGCCTTTCGTCTGTAGGTTTTACCATTGAGCTTAACTTCACCTATAATATATGTTAGCACAAAAATATATGATTTATTTGTATTTAGTATCTGTCTATGGATCGCTACAAAATCGGCGCCTGCATGGATCCTAAGAGATTTATATAATGCTAACCTTATATAATAATTCACTTGTTTAAAAAAATGTTAAACGGGAGGTCGCAGTAATACCGTTAGACACTTTACCATAAATTTAATCAGTTTACAAAAGCTCTGAAAAGGAAAAATCTTGAGGAACACTGGCATAAATCGTTCCTTTTATTACCACCAAAAATACACCTCGTGCAAATGTATACATGTTATAAAATACGGATAATACGGAATGACTCATTCCCCGAAGCGCTAGACAAACAAGTCGCGAGGGTATCAATTCTTTGACCTAACGACCCCATCCATTCTCTGTAAAATTTCTCATCCATTAATTATTTCACTATGTTTATAGACAGAGAAATTTCCTTCGTGCCCCGGTTACTGAGCAAACTCGGGGAAAATATACTCAATATAAATGTTCCACTGAATTTCATCAAGTAATGAAAAACATCCTTCTGTTGGCACTGATAGACAAACAGAGGCATAAAAGAAAACGTTCACCTCTCTAGGGACAAAATCGCCGCCCATTCATTACAAACATTGTGGAGACTCCAGCCCGCACTCTTCTCCGACTTAATAATTCATTAGTGTGTTATCGCGCACTTTTATTCCACTTCCTGCTTCATAACTCCCACCCGGGCCGCAACTTTTCCTCGCCTATCGCATTACTCGAATTATCTTGTCGTAAAAACCTCGCAGCAGCAACCCCATCCGAATCGTCCATCTCCCCCGCTAATTCCCTCCTCTTTGGCTCGACTTTGATGTAGACGCGTAAAAATATGGGACCGAGATAGCTCTCCTGTGGGACACCTCCCTACCCTTCCTGACACTCCCCCTACCTAGCGTCACACCCACCTAGGAGCCCGGGGGCCTCCTCATATCGTTTCATCCCAAAACTTCCCCCTTCTTCCCCCTAAAGAACGTATTCTGCTTCCCTTCCAAAATCCTCCTCTCTCTACAGAATCCTCCTATGCCCACACATCCACCATTTCCCACTCCATCGCCGGCGAAAAACACAGGCGTTGCCCCCCCTTCCCTCCCCCTTTCCTTCCTTTGCCCGGGTATTCCCCAAGGATGACTAGGAGGCGAGGGTCGTAAAGTGAATCTCACTGTTCAGTGATGCCCTTCTATACGAGGGAGTGTGTGTGCCGGAGACAGGCGGCTGCGGAGGGGAAGAAGGAGTTTTGGACGGAGATGAGACGACTTGGGGAGAAATGGAATATGTGAGAGCGAGCCGAGGATGGATTAAAGCGAGGGGAGTTGTGCGGGAATGAGATGAAAATACGGGGAAGTGGTTGGAAGATTATATGAAAAAGGAAAAGTGTGCGGGGATGGGTTTCTCTCGGTGGGGATTTCTAGTGTTGTGGAAGAATGCTGAGAAAGAGAGGGAATGAAAAGAATGGGAGTGTGCGAATGTGGGTTTTTTTTGGACCGGGGCATAAGAGAGAATAAATTTTGCGAATGAGCGAATGGGATCTTTATTAGGAAGATATTGAGATTAATGCCAGTTCTTCCGCCTAACCTTTCCGGCCCATATATCAGGAAAGAACGGCGTTTACACGAGGCTAAAAAACCGTGGGGAAGGTTTGGGTGGTGTATCAGGATAGTTCGATATCGGATCGGAAAAGATGATATTACGGGAGAGAAATTTAAAGGAAGACTTTTTAAAGGCGTGGTACGTATTATGTATTCCTCTCCCCGGAACTCCAATTTTATTTATACATATTTTCAAGAATTGTATATCAGCTGAATTGCATATTCCACCACCGAAAAGGAACAAACGTTTTAAGAAAATATTTGAACTGGATGCATATAATCTGGCAATAATGTTGTGGACAAAAATAAAATCACCGTTGAAAAAAGTTACTTTAAAAGTTACCTAAGAAATATGTTAATGGTTCTATGGAAATATACGTAAAACTAAGCACATACTCGTATATCCAGTTATATATACATATATACGGCCATGTAATTCTCATAGTAATACAAAAGGAATATTCAAAAGTATTTTTGTGCCATTAAATCTGGCTTTAATATGAAATATGTAATATACATTGTCCTGTAAAGTCGTAGATAAGGGATTAATGTGAGTTTCAATGTCATCAATATATCAAAGACCTCGGTAGTTTATTTCGAACACTTACAGGAAAAATTGGAAACTAACAGAAGCACTCAAATCCCATTTTTCAGGTAAAATATTGAACGATATCTTGTAAGCTGCAGGCTGTATTCTGAGATTGACGCATGTTCTCCTTCAGTTTGAATGAGCTGTTCTTGAAGGACAGCGTCACATCATTTATTCAAATATATATTATCTACAGTAATTTCGTAAAATGGAGCTCTTTAAAAAAAAAAAATTTTGTGACCAGCATCACCGTAGATTCCATCCAATTTCTTGAGAAAGCACCGGTTTCGTAGACGGTTCTCGGCGGTGGTGAAATGGTTAACGTTAACATACCAGTCTTCCGACGCAAAGGTACTGGATTTGAGTTTCGGCTAATCGGATATTTCCCGATTTCGGCGTCATTGTTCGTATTTGCCTTTTGTTACTGTTCACACCTCTCCAGTAACTGTCTAATAAATGAACGTTTAAGAATGTGCTGGGAAAATAGAATATAAACACGTAAATAAAACCCACGTATATTACTTAAATAACCAGGTACAATGGAAAACAGAAAACTAAGGGAATGGTCTGGATAATATCTAAGTTAATGGAATCCAGAGATTCCTAAAGGTGTAACCATTTCAGCGTCATCAAAGTTGCATTATAAATTGTTAAGAAACAGCAAGGTAGTATTTAATTTAGCTTTGTTAATGTATATATAGCTGAGAGTCTTGAGGTGTATCGCTCTTTATCGATAAGTAATATAGCTTTCATTTTGCCGGATATTATAGATAGATATGGTAGGATTATACTGCATGGTGTCGAGGAAATATTTGCTTCCAAAGAAGTCAATCCTCAATTACTACTTAATATTACATTGTTAACTAACCGTAGCTGGAAATTTATTTTCCCAATTTTAAGAGAATCTTTTCTAATCGCCAAATATTTCCCAACCGCAATATATTTTCAAATCGAATTTTATTCTTTTCTGCTCCTACATAGAATACGTTTGTAAAATACATTACGATTTCTGAGCCGGCCGCAATAACTAAGGAAATATTAACCGCCGAGGCGCGATCTTTAAAATTCAATTCCAAGATCGGAATTCGTTTCCCGAAATTCAGTATCTTATTATTATGGAAATACTCGACTTTCATCTTAATATTCATGAGACATTATTCTCGCGAGAAGTTTGTAACATATAAACTAGGGATAGAGTTGAAGAGGGCGAGAGCGACGGTGGCGCATGGAATCGGAGTAACGTTTGTGCGGAAAACGGAAATGAAATGGCGGGAAAGGCGGAAAAGGAAGACAAATGAACACTGAGGCGCGCAAGGACTACTTGCGACAGAGGAAAGGAGCAGTTGAGCAAAGAGGCGGATAAACGAGAAATGGAACCACCAGAAGGGAGGCTGAGGGGAAGGAAGTCGGAACGAAACAGAAATAGGCAATGCGGAACGGTGGATGAATCTGTCGCTACAGAAACCCTTTCTAGCACAAAAGGCTGGATGAGCTAAGAGAGGGAAGCTAAAGTATGTTTTTGAGGGTTGGGAAATTGACGCATTAGTTGACGGAGGGGGCGGTGGCATTGGAAAATGAAATTATACGTCGAATGGGGGATTAGGGCCGTATTAAAAGAGGACCTGCGATAGAATGGTTTTTGGGGGACGTTATCGTTACGGTAGGCGACTCGGAGTGCTTCCCTTAGCGGAAGAAGGGGAAGGGAGCTACATTGTCTTGTGGCTCATCAAAAATGTATCGCGCCGAGTGGGTTCTCGCATCTGCCGCTGTCAAACACTCCGATGCTCGTTCACTACGGATTTTGTCACCCTCGACGTATTTATTTGCGAATTTTCCCAAATTTTTTGCCATCGGGACGTTCTCTTCACTCCGAGCAAATATTTGCGGCGAAAACCTTCACCTGAATAGGTTCCGGATGGATTACATTTCTCTGTCTATCGTTGGCTCTCCTCCGATGGAAATTTAAATTTTGATGGGTTCGTTGTCGCGCGTGTTTTAAGAGCGTTGATGAGTTGGGGTCGTTTTCACGCCATAAACGCATTACTGCTGGTGTGCGAGCAATGTTTTGAAGAACGGTGCATACATTATCGTCTCTGTAAGGTCTTATTAGGTCTTCGAATACCTTATTTTGGCGATATTTATAGTCGTACGTAGGTTCTTTTCACACAATTTCGTCCTTGTTTCTTACTCTTTAGAATGCAGATTTTCAAATTTTGATAAAAGTTTTTAAAGTTCGATACTCACTCCATCATTCTTTCCTAGAATGCGTGCCTCACTTTAAATTTCACAGTGCTTCCCAGCTTTTTTCCTGAATGAAGCACTGACGCAAATTTCGTGGTGTTCCACCACCGCATCGTACCCATCATACTGGTGTATCCACCTTAAATGTTACTGTTTTACTATCAATTCAAATTGATGAATTATATAGCACTTCAAATATAATGCGTTCATAAGGAATTTTAATTAAAAGAAAATGTAAACAGCAAAATAAATTACAATGTAGAATCAGAAGTTAGCGGCACTCTTACATTTTATGCCATGCACTAAGCATATTTATACAGATTACTGTACCTTGGCTCACCAGTTGTGAGACATTACTTCACGCAAAGTCGAGATACAGACTTTTTTTCCACTAAGACTGCTACTTTCTTCTAAATCCACCCCCAAAATATTATATATTCTTATGCAAAATTATTTGAAATTGTCCACAGGTATTTATACCATTATTACTTCGGACATAAACATTTAATTAATTCTAATCATATAAATTAGATTTTGCCCTTCGACCTTGAGCATTATTTTACGAGCCATATACCAAGATACATCACAACTTAGCCATTGATTCCTTAGAATGTAATAAGGGATTATTACGAATGAATCTAATCTGGAGATCTAGCGATGTATTAAATAGCAATCCAGCTAATAAGAAATTTAAGTCGAAAACTATTTGCGCAGACACATTTATTTTTACCATATTTTATTTGCCATGAGGAATTTCTGCGTCTTTTCAGGTTCAACTAGGTACGTTCCTTCCATTTAAACCTCGATAATCCTACTGAGGTTGAGCCTCTATGCTCTTGCATAATTAATCCTAAATATTAGATTTCTATTTATAGACCAACATTCAGAATCTTTGCTTCATCTTCTTCATCTTACTTCGCTGATTCACATTTTTCATTCTTTTGTATACCAATATCTTATAGAGATTCATATGTGTCCTCATGAATTCGATAAGTTAATAACATATCTGTTCCTTTTACGCAAGATTTTATGTTAGATGAAATATTCGAATCAACTTTGGCATATGACTTTTATTTCCAACGCAATTATCTACGTGGGTTTTGAGAGCACATATGAATATCGTTCGCCAAGACAGCCGAAGATGAAAGAGTAAATGTGACCGGGTGACGTAATCCATTCAAGGCAGATTTTATCATATCTATTAACTCGTCAAAATTGGAATAATTCGCTCAGAATGTATGAGCTTAGAGAATTCATCACCTTTTCATGCTAATCTTATCTATTAATACGGAGGGAGTGAAAGAGAGGGAGGAAAGGGGAAGCAAATGAACTTATCCGGGGAGAATAGAGGCAAATTGATAGGTATCAAAAGACTGCATCAATTTATCCTCTCCTAGTCGGAGGGTAATAATGCCAATTTGCATGCAGTTGACGGAGCGCTAAAGTGATATGGGAAGGGGAAGAGTGAAACGGGAGTCCAGAATGTAAGAGAGAAGTTGAGGTAAATGTGAACTAACCTTCATACGCCACCGTTAACCCTCTATCAGTGTTGAAGCTGGGAAGCTGTGCTAGCAATAGAGAGCGTGAAGAACATGCCTAAGGAGACTTTTCCCCAGGGAGGTGAGGAGAGGGAGTGAAAAAATTCGGATACTCTTGTTATATTACCAAGGAGAATTGAGTTACTCCCTGCGCTATTTTTCCCTTCTCCGACAGAAAAGAGTATCGTCTGCGAATTCTCCCCACCAATGTTTTTATTCTCCAAAAAAGTATGTGTTTTAGTTCATAGGCCTGTGTGCATTATACGTGTAAATACATGGAGGCTCACGAAGGCCGTCGTACATACCTATCCCGAAGTTAATATTCTCGCTGCCTGGATCCGCAAGTTCGAGATAAAATTGCACTCCGCATCGGTGCCGTGTCGGCTCGCGATTGTGATTCGCTTATGAAAAACACGGAAGGATAGACGTGACCTATATAAGACATTCGACTTCTTCCAGAGATCTTAGTTTGATGTGTGCCTGAGTTATTTATGCTGAAATAAGTCCGGAAATTTCGGAGGAACAACTGCAGCGCAAT
This sequence comes from Ladona fulva, assembly GCA_000376725.2. Classification (NCBI taxonomy): domain Eukaryota; kingdom Metazoa; phylum Arthropoda; class Insecta; order Odonata; family Libellulidae; genus Ladona; species Ladona fulva. The sequence continues at coordinate 696,107 of KZ308334.1, read as the reverse complement.
AAATCACGAGAGATATTCTAGGTCGTACTTACTTCAGATGAGATTTCTTCATACAGAGCAATCGAAAACTGGCTTTGGAAAAAATATAAAGTAAATAAAAAAATTGATGATAGGTTCGATTTGCAGAATATAAATCTTCCATCAGCGAACCTTTCGTGATGTTTTAGCTTTGTTATTGAGCCTGATCTTTACGGATTCCCATCGGCCACTTAAAACTGCACTTTCATTCAGTTATGAAATGCATTGTCATCCTGAAAATGCGCAGTCCTGCTTTACACTCCAAAGATATCAAAGGCTTAGTATCCCCATCTTGAGTTTTGTGATTGAAGGTATTCAAAAACCCACTTTCAATTATTATTCAATCATTCTCCCTAGCTTTGTCCGGTTAATCACAGGGTCATGTGATACAATCCTCCACATTTTTATCGTACATTCCCTATTTAAATTTGCAGTAATGTGTAAAAATTGTGCTCTTACTGGGATCGAGCCTGGAACCACTCCCAACGAAAGAATGTCATCAAAACCTAATTTTTCGAACGATAAACGGATACTTCATTGAGGTTCATGGCTAAATTTGCTTTAGTGTGTTACTTTTAAAAGGCTGTTTTACCACAAGATATGTCTTCGGGTACACAATAGAAAAAATACACATTTATCGCTTACATTTACTTCAGTCTTTGCCATGGATTAAGTATGGAATATTAAGTCTACTGAGGAGTGAATATTAATGAATAACAGCATAGGTTTTGCTGATTCTTTATAGAACACTATAAAAGGTGTTATTCATCCGATCATTGTGCTTCACGAACGTGGCCTTTTCCTTTCATAGCATTCTTCGTCAAGGGAGACAGGAAATGAAAACTACCTCACTCCTCGTTTCCCAAGTAATCCTCATTCCCTCTCTAAAGCATTCGGTGGCTAACGGCGAAGATTTTGGGGATCATACTAACCTTCAGGCAGTTGACTTAACACATATACAGAGTTATTACAGATGTGGATAACACGATCTTTTACAGGCACACTTATCTAGAAAAACGATACAATTTTACAAATTGAGTCAGAGGGTGAAAGGTAACTTTGCACATTAATGCGTGCGACTGGGAATAGTATAATTATTAATAATAGCTCCGTGCGTGTTTCATTGTTCTGGCACAAAAGCTCAATTGGCTAGACACGTTACCAAGAAAGAGAAAAGTCCCGGATTCGAGTCCCGGTCCTGCCAGACCTTTTTCATGTCCATTTCTTCTTGGGAATGCTAATGTATATTGAAACTGAAATTGTCACAACCTTCAAGGTTTTTTTGCAGCTAAGAATGAGAAAGATTTGATAAGGACGTAAGAGATATGAAAATACAATTGCTAACCCACGTATTACTTTTGTAGAAAACTTATGGAATCCTTTAATATAAGCTCTTTCATTTGACATAATGAAAAATTGATTTCAAGGCAATCCTATTGCATTTTTCTTATTTCAAAGTGCATACTGAATGATACCAGTACGGGAATTTGCCTGAATATTGAACTCCTATGACGATCAACGGATATGCCAAATCTTTTCCAAGGCGTTGTATACTCCTTGCATTTTTTTGTCTGAAGAGAACGAATGAAGCTGCTTTTATTAGGAGCCAAATATTTAGGCAAGTCTTGCATAGGGATTCATTGGCATTCCGTAGTCGGCCTAGCGAAAGATAAGGGAGAACGCGGAAAGCGATTCTGAATTTTAAGAGTGAGAAGCTCCTGGCATCTCGCCTTTGAAAGCAACCGTACTTGATTTATAGAACTAGAGAACTGGAATATGGTTTCACGACACTCTATCTCTCGTATTGTCTCGTAAAAATACTCGCGTTTCCTCTTTTCGGATGTATCTTCGATTTCTGAAAGGGCGCAGAAGACGAAAATGCGAAGCGCATGCCAATCGAAATATGCGAGGCGTATTAGTGGCTAAAAAAGGGAGGCTCCACGCTTATATAAATTGAAATTTACGATGTATTTCGTCTAGAATAGGGATGGAGTTATTTTCAGTTCGAGTATTTCTTATAGAAGCATCGTAATCTTTATGTATGCATTATTTTGACTCGGGTGTTTTTGATGAGTCAACCTGTCATTTATTTAATTTCAGATTTTGGATACTGATTATATTTTATATGAAGGCAATTCTGGGATTTAAACTCCTTTACAATATCATAACATTACCAATAACCCTAGGATGAAAGAAATCACTATTTAAATATCAAGATAGTTTAAATTTGAATCATTTAGTAAGACTTCAGACGTGAAGAATTTTATGCCAAGATTCATCATCTAATTGAAGGGACAATTGTCCTGCCTGAAATAAATCTGGCTATTCCTTGCATTCCATAGTATGCTAGCTACTTGTTTACAACATAACTTCTGCAGAACTCTCGTGTGAACTGGTGTTTTCCATAATAGCCATATCTCAGGGGCAACGCTATGCAAACTCGTGTCAAATGAAATAGCCAATTTGTCATTTTCTTTTGCATGTGACCATATTGGGTCCTATTGTATTCTACATCTACATCTACATAAGTACCCTGCAAGCCGCCTTCCGGCGTGTGGCAGGGGGTGTACACACCAATGTAAAAACCAATTCTATAGAGATATGTGTCATAGTAGTATTGTTTAGTATCGTGGTAGTATTTCGTTGAAAGTATTTCGATAGCTTATATCATTTCGCACGTTGCCCCATTACCGGCAATCGAACCCGAATGAGATGTATTTCAAAGTAATTCAAAAGACCAAAGGGTCAACATTATTTCATAGTTTTAATTGTAGTTAAGAATAAATGACTGCATAAAACTAGCCTGATTCCTAAGAATAATATCTAAACTGGTATGATAGTAGTATCACAATATTAGATAGTAGTTTATACGATGTCAATAGAAATTTGGGCAATTAACTTGTCCAACTTTTCTAAAGTAAGATGACTCGTTTTTTTAATGTAAAATGTCCTATTTTGGACTTCATTTAGTGGTGTAACAGCATTTCTGAACAGCACTAGCTGCTTTAAATCCCACGATGACTGGATGAGCATCACCCACCTCGAAGTACGTTGGCAAATCTTGGGGTAGGTCGCGTAATTGCAGACGCTACTTTTAAAATGCCTGAAATTCCATTTCCACCCGAGATACTAACAATACCTTTTACTCTATCCCGCAGAAAATAAAACAGTTTCGCTTGGGACCGCTGGCCCACATACGCGGGCTAGTTGGCGACCAAAAGAACAAATGAAAAACGTTCATTATTCTGAGCGGACACTGACCTCGCTTCGGACCGTTCGGCAGCTGCTATGAATGTGGGGCAGAGTCCGCGGACATTCCAACATTGAGCTCCCCCCTTAAGGTAACCAATCCTTTCATCTTACGACCACTGCATGCCAACCGATGACGGCGTTTGTTTCTAACGTTCATCTCTCTCTCTCTCTGAGAGTGTGTCGCTCACTTGAAGAGTTTCCCAAGAATTTACGGTCGATAAATTCGTCAGAGAGCCGTTTTATCTCCCTAGGAAGGCCCACGAAAATGTTATAAATTGGATTTGTGGAGTCTTGAAAAAGTCATTAATGGCTCATTGTCGATTATGTCCGGATACCTGGCTTTACTATGGCTTCCAGCCTTCCTTTGTCATAGCTTCAATTTACGTTGAGCAAAGGAGCGGTGAAACAGTCGTATTTCCTCTTAAACTTAAGCTTCCGCTATTTCTCGGTGTTTTCTGGGACATAAATGCGCCGGTGTATCTCCCGGAATCGGCATTTATCTTTTCTTAAGATAGAGCTTGAAACAGTCGACTTTTCCACCATAAAAGTGAAATTTGTAAGCGATTTGACTTTTGGTTCCCTTTCTGCTCCTTGATGAGCTGTACAAAACTAAACGAGAAATTTTCTATTAAAAATTTACCGTTTGGGGAAAGGATAGGGTTAACTTTGCACACTGAGGTGCACACCTTAAAACCGACTTAATGCACCGACAGCTAAGGCGATTTCGCCCATAAGCCCCCACCGGGAATCGAACCTAAAATCACTTTCACCAAAAGTCGAACGCGTAACGCATGGCTATCCGGAGGCTCAACTAAATCATATAACATTAGAAATATTTCTGGGTGGTTAACATCTAAACAGGGGATATATGCCGGGTAGTGAAAAAGCATCGCTCTCTTATGATGGCTCTTGGCAGAGGAACTTCCGAATCCTTAATCTATTTTATGCGAGCCTTTAGGTCCAATCAATGCTAAGATTTGGTTGTCATCGAACTCTAACAGTTCATCACTTAGGTTTATGTACATAATTTTTTTTTAATGCATACAGATGTTTGACACTGTTCCCATAGGTATACAATTATTTTTATCCAATACATTATATTGAGGAAAAAAGGCTTCTATTTTAAACAGATGTATATACCTTTCAATGCGTACACTACTATACTCGTAATGGCTTCAGAAGATTGGTGTAAGAGAGAATAATAGCTTTTAACCTCGCTGTAAGTTAAATAATAGTAATAATAACAACAATAAAATACAACTCGTCGCATTTAAACCTGCATCACGCATCAGGAACCTTTGTGAATTTAAAGTTAGATGTAAACGGCCTCTGAAGTAAAAAATAATAGGTAAATGTTTTTAAATTCAACTTATCGAATATAACCTATACGATTTTAGTACCCGCACAAAAAGTGGAGCAAGGTTACCCTTAGTATTTCTTGGGGGATATTTGCTAGTGATAATAAGTATCTGTAATAGTTTAAGGTTAAGGAAATGACCGAAGAAAATTTAGTTCTTCCTTTTTGGAGTAGTTACAGACCTTTCTCTCTATTTAATAACTGTTTTTATAAACTTTCATTTTGATATATGGAAATTTTCTTATGAGATAAATAAATATTTAACCTCTCTGGTGTTTTAGAATAGGAAAGTAAAACACCATTTATCAACATGAACTACTCCTTGAAAATTTCTCTTTTAATATTTTACCAAAACTTTCCAGTGAAATTATTTTCCTATTGCCTTATGTTCTATAATTATCTCATTGACGAATCGCTCTTTCAAAGAGCGACGATTCAATCCCTCTATAACCGTTTAACAGTGTTTACTTATCAAACAAAACCCTATCAAATTGTTGGCTGACGTTAATGATCTCCGGCAAACGAACCTCGAAAGAGTTAGATAACAATTACGAATTAAGGCCCAATGTTTACTCAAATCCTTACACGAATTGATGGTGCGACGGCCTGATACGGCTAGACTCATATTTGCACGATGGATTTCAATAAAATCCTATCATCGGATATCAAATTAAAACCCTCGCTTGACTTAGAGAATGAATTACCGTTTATATTACTCGATTTTCGCATCTGATACTGATCTTTTGTTTTTTCCTGCTGAAAATTTAACCGCAACCCCGCAAGCCTAGCAGCTCTAGAGTTGGGAACAGTTTGCCCTATTTCTACATTTTAGCCGCTACGAAGATATATTATGTTCGTGCGGTAATGAGGCTTCACTGAGAGGAAGGAAGAAGCAACTTGCTTCACTGCTAATTACTTTCTTAGCGATTTCAAGTCTCATTTCTAATACTCGTCTGGGATATCCTGAGGCATCATTTAGAGTGATTTTAACTCCTCTCTATGTGTCGCGTTCTATCTTAATTTATTCTTTAATTCATTGACTCAATCAATGAAGACGTCACTAATTTCTGTATTGTATCTTTGGTATAAATTTCCATTAAATACCGAGTGATTACATCGGTTCTTTTCGGCATCTTTTGGTCTTTATCTTGATTTTAAAAAACTCTTTGATTCCTATTAACCAAGTAAAAAGTAATAAGTGAAGTCTGGTTAAATTTCATTTTAAAAAACGAAGAAGAAATCAAAGGTTTACTTTCCACAGAATTGTTTGGAAAGTCATTCCCAAATTCTGTGGAAAGTAAACCTTTGATTTATTATTCCTTTTTCTTATCAACCTGTTTCGATAAAAACGGCCATGTGGTCGTTTATTACGCAGTCTCTTGCTAAAGGTAATAGGGGTTTAATTTCTATTGACAGTGCAAATTTATTCTAATAATATATATTCACTTTTATATGAAGTTTTAGCTATTATTCATCATTTATGAGAATGTCCTAGAATTAAAATTTTGATTAATCAATTATGGTGGTACTTTGTGGAACTTTTCCATGATAATTTTAAAGAAAACAAAATCAAACTCCACCCCCAGAAAAATATTTTCTATGGACGGAATCAGATTTAGTTTTCTTTGAAATATCATTTCATTTTCGTTTTATTTGTCTACGAATTTGAGTTTGAATTCGACAATGATGCGCACACAAGTGCTGCGACTTCACAAAGATTTAAGAAGGATTTATCTTTCACATTATACGTTTAGTGGTAGAAATGAAGTTATTTTATTTTGATCAAATGATTAATTAGTACGTTTGGAAAGGCATTTTCTTGATGGTCAATTGCTTGAGAGACATGAAGAAAACTATTTGTCACGAAATGAAATCAAAATTGCTTATCCGTGCATTTGGAAAAGAAGCGACAATAATATATACCTCAATTAAGCATTTAATGATTTAATAAGAATAAATTTAATTTAATTATTCATACGAAACCCGGCCATCAAAACGAAATCAAATCCAGCGACTTCTCTTCCATAATCAGGTAGACACGGTGGTTAAAATTCCGTTTATACTCGTAAGCGCAAAATACCGCTTTCCGGAATGAAAATGCTGAAGGAACACAAACGCTCGATTCTTGAAGTTTTGGATTGAATCCGTCAATGGAAACCGTAATGAAATGCTAACAAGCGAATTAGCTTCACCACTTTTTCAGCGATACGTCTATTTACCCTCGTTTTATTCCAGTATCGAATGTTTGCACCGGTCTGGCATGTGTGCAGAGGTCGATTCGGATTACCATTTATTCGACAGCTAGTTCATTCGCACCCACGGCGAGAGCTTTGCGTAACAATATTCTCCCATTTCCTCGCCCGCTTCTCTGCTTTAGAGCACTTTCCCGAACGCCAGTCTCCCGTGCAGCTTTCTCCTCCTCTCCGTTTCCAATTTCCCTTCTCTTTCCTCTCCATCTGCTTCTCGAGTCATATCTAAAACATCCATTTTCTCTGTCCCCAGACAAAATCCACGCGCAGCAACCCTACTCCCCGCCATTGTTCCCCTTACCCTTCCCTCCTTCCGGAACCCACTTCCTCTTTTTTATCTCCCCATCCTGCGCCCTCCCGTCTTCCGCGATTTTACTTCCAAGATCTGCTTTCGCATCCAAAAAATCTCGTTTCAAATCTCTCATCTCTCACCTTCTTCCCGGTCCCCCGAAAATCGCCCCATTACCATTTCTCCGCTCCGGACGGTCACGAATCCGTGAGAGGGCGTTTTGCCCCAGCGAATGACCTCGTCCGAGACTTCTTTACGCCCACCCCGTGGCTGAGGAAGGGAGAGGAAAATAAACGAGAGTTTTCCTCTCTTCTTGTTTTTACACCCCTATTTATTTCAGGTTCTTATTCCTGCCCGACGTCTCCAGAGACAGTCTTTTCCCATCTTCCTTTTTATATATATTTCCCTCATCTCCCCATTTTCGTTTCTGTTTCCATCAGGAAATATAAAGAAACATCCGCCCATTTTGCCCCTTCCTTTCGCGACGCAAGCGTCCAAACAAAACACTATCGCATTCCGCACGCTCGTCGCCTTTACGCCCGCGTTCGTCATTCTTTTCGAAAAAAATTCCGCGCGACGTTCTTCTCTTTCCGGAGGAATTTTTTTACGCGCCGCGCGAATTTTTTTTCGCTCCCGTCCTATTTTTTACGTTATTATTCTTCCTTTTCTTACACATTTCGAGAACGATTTTTTTAGCGTCTCTTACAGTTTCGCCCTCTTCTTCCTCATTCTTCCTCCAATTCTTCCCCTTATAAATATATGACCGGTGTAATAAAAAGTTTTCGCCGAGTCGGCGCATATACCCGCTGCGAGGCGCTGCTCGTGAGGTGGCGGGGGATGGCGGCTAAGGGTTCGGGAAAGGGTACGGATTTTTTCGGAAGGACGATGAGGAGGAATAAAAAGGTGTGATACGAGCGTATGGGCGAGTGGAAGGATAAGTTAAGGATTAAAGGAGGCAGATGGGGAAATTTGGGATGTAGGGGACGTTGATCTTGGTCGGAGGAGTTTATGATTCTTGGAATGGGGTAGAGGGAGAGGGGTGTCGTAAACATAGTCCTTTTTAAGGTAGTAAAAAATATTTTCCAGCCCGCCTCCGGCAGGAGGACGTGTCAAAAGCTGAATGGGCCCATAATAATTTTAACACAGCATCAATGGAGCTGTGAGCCTGCATGGACGGTTACGGGTGCGAATAGTGAATGTAAATGCGTCACCTTCAAGCAGTCTTGTGACTTCTCTCACGAGGTTTATAGACGTGTTCAAAAATCTTTAGAATAATTGTGTTGCTGACGTTAAAGTATTAACATGTTGGGAGCACGGCTCTCAGCCTGTCTGTATCTACAATATTCAAATCAGTTTGAATCTCGAATCCTCCACCATTAAATAGTAAAAGCCATGAAGAGGGAATGAGGCTTAGTAAGTAGGTGTGAAGTAGTTTTTCTAATAGTAATCGTCCACGATATAACTGCATAATTCGATTAATGAATTTCTATAGAATTCGATGAAGAGTGAACACGATGGATTTTAGCATAATTCATAACTCAATACTTTTCATATTATCGCAGCTGTAATAATAAATGGGACAGAATTAAGTTGAAGATAAATTTTCTCTATCCACTGCCCAAAGTGCCTCTCAGCTGTATACATTTTTCCGTTCGCCTTTAAAATCAGATTTACGAAACCACTATTATTACAATTTCAATAAGTCCAAAGGTTAAGGTAACCCAGACCTTTGTTATGCTGGAAAGGAAAGTTTATTTTCATAACTATCCAGCCTCTCTATCTACATTTCCTTTTTAAGAACTGACGTAATCTTCCCATTTTTTATTTTAAGAAACAGAATCGTACTTTAGGTAAACAACTTTAAATTCTAAGAAGAATACAAATATTTGCAAATAAATTGCTTTCTATATATTTACCACGAGCATTTCTCCCAATATACGTTATGCATATCCTTATAATGTACACATATACAGAAAACAATCATTAGTTTTACTATATTAACAAAAAAATGTCTACCATGAAGAAGCGCACATGAAAAATACGGGAGCGGGATTCGAACCCGGTATCTCCTATTTTTTAGGGGAATTGTTTACCTAATTAAGCTACCAAGACCGTTCACGTTATCTTTTTCATTTTCAAGAAAATTCTGTTTAAATAACAATTCACATTTAAGGTAAATTTAAATGTATGTCAAAGGATTAATGATTTAGAAATTATATTAGTCCTCTTAAATGTATACTATTATTACTATCAGATAGGTGCATTTACTATACGAATTACTATCAACTTTCAGCCTGAAATGAATTAGAAACTGATAATTTATTTACTATTGTATTCAGATTCCATAAATATAGTACTTTATTAATGTTATATAATTTTACATGCATTTTATAAACATCATACTACTATAGACGTAGAGGAATATATCCTGTATATTATTTTCTAAGCTTTCTTATTGCTTTATTACGCCACATTTTGATGCAAGGAAAATTTTCCACAAGGGAACGAACTCTTCTCCTTTAAATTTTCAGAGCTGACTAAGGATTAGGCATAGATCTGAGAAAAAGGAGGAATTTTAATAGTTGTGGAAAAGTTAGGGCTAAATATACATATTAAGAAGTGAAATCCGCTTACACGATCCGTCATCAGATTAAATTGCAGAAAACGGAAATTAAGGGTGGTAATGAATAGTGAAATTATAGCTGAAATAAAAATATAGAACATTTCCGAGCCCATTCCCATTTCCTCACCCGTTTGTTCTCTTTGTAAAGTTAGCCTTACCTTTCCCTCATCAAAGATTCGCACCGATCCTTGGTTTTTGAAGAGGGTTTATGACTTACTTATTAGTAATTTGAAGACGTTTTGCCTCTAAACGCAACGATGGAAGAAAACATTTTATGAAAATAGAAGTATAGACTAAAATAAAAGATAATTTTGTATATAAATGAACCAACCAAGAATATTTGTAGAAAGAAATTATTTAAGAGTTAATAAAAAATTACGGTAAAACGTCGGATACTTAAGTATGTACTATGTGGAAAAAAATGTGTAATGGCGACTCTTGAAGCATTGAAATTTCAATAAAAATTTTCTTTTTCTATTATAGAATGTCTTTCCGTTGTCGTTTCTTCGTTAAGTAAATAATTAAATATTTCGTTTTCAGTGTTCACGTCACAGTTCAGCGATTACTTCAGCATTTAATTTAGTTTAAGGTATTTTAACGGCAATCATTTCTTCTATCGGTTCATAGATCCCTCAATAGTACGTAAGATTTTGCTTTGAAGTAAAATAAATCTCTTTATATTTGATAATCTTGAAATTTTAAATTACTTTTAATTTTTGTGGACATTTCTAGGTATCCTTTACTAGATCATGCTAATAAAAATCTTTTTAGGAGAGTTGTTGCTTTAAAACAAATATAATTATCTAATAACACGGCATAATGGTAAAATACTTGGCGTACAAATCCTCTTAAATACTTGCATTAAGTAATCTAACACTAACGTAAGAACAAACTTTCCTTTAAGTTTCTGTCTCGCATACACAAATATTTACTTCTTGATTAACAGTTTAGAAATACGAAGCAGATAGCTAAACACGCTCGGTTTAAAGCAATATACTCTCTTCGAAACCTATTCTTCCAATTTCTAAACACTCATTGCCACAGACTTGAAGCAACCCACCCACGATAGGATCGGATTACTCTCAATGACGCATTACATATCGGTATATAAATTTCATATATTATCCAAGCATACGAAGAGTATACGGAAATACCCTTTTGTGTCTTAAGACGGGGATCTCTTCTTTCCTTACACTTCCTTCGTTAATTCTCTTCCCTCCCTTTCGGCAAACTTCTTGCAGCAACTTCCCAGACTCGTAATGACTTCGTATCATTATCAATCTCTCAGAGGTTTTGAGCCCTCCAGGACGAAGACAGGCCCCTTCTCCACTCAGCCAACATTCAGCCTCCCTTCGAATCCCATCTCTCTACCCATTCCATATCCAAGGCTCTCTTACAACCTTTGACCTCTTAGTCCTGTACCACGGCTCTCGCTCGCCTCATTCCATCTCGTCCCACTCACGTCTATTAACTCGCAATTTCTCCAAGGAGGAGATGGCTTCGAGATCCCTTTCTCTCCCTGTGGTCATACACGGTCCACAACGTCGCCCGAAAATCCATCCGACGACGTGGAAGGAAAGTATATTCATTTCTTACGGATAGAATATGTCCCAAGAGTTGCCACTCCAGCTTTCGGCTACGAGAAATAATGAAAATTCTTTTTTTTTTGTCTCTCGGGTATAAAATCTGAATCGCATTAAGGTCTGGAAATAACAGTCCTGCGACTGCACGAGGAAAAGTGTTCGATTCTTAAGGATAAGTAATAAAGTGTAGTTAAACGGAAGCTGTCACGTTATTGTTGTTACGGTTACCATAAAGTATTTGAATAATCTACGCTTGTTAAAATTTTGATATTTCTTTTCAGAACAAAATAATCCGTAATATATACGTAAGTATTTGAAGGTATATTTTTAACAAAAGTTTACAAACATATCATATGCACTAATGCATACTATAATCATGTATCATAAATGGCTATTTTAAGGCCTGACCAAAATGCTTAAATAGTTGTCGTCTTGACGTCTTTAGAACCAAAAAACTTTATTGAATGAAATCCAAATTCGGACGTTTCGTTCCTAATCTCACCAGTCCCGTATAAAACGGAGCCATTCTTGGAGGTATGTTAACTTGTCGTCGAGAACGACTAACTTTTCTCTCGTCATCCCTTAATTCTACCAATATTGCTACGACTATTACAGTAATAAAAAATTATTATTTCTCAAAACGGTATAGTAATCAATATTCAGACCATTATTTCCATCTTCCCTTTATAAAATAGGTGGATCCGCTACTTCTAATTAAAACTATTTCTGATACTATTAGCATTGCAGTTAGTTATAGATTGAAATATCTGGGTAAACATCTTAAAAATTGAGTTCAATTAATCCGATCATCCTCAGTTTATGATTTTCGTTCAATATTGATTTTCTTGTAATCATTGTTCTGAGTACTTCAATCTCTTTATAAAAGTTTCAAATTATAAAATTTATCAATCATTATCCATATCAAATTTTATCTAACCATGTTGAAAAATTCATATGGTTAAAAATGCATACTAATAAATCTTACATCTTCATTTCATTTTATGGCATCATTTTCTTTTTCTTAGCAGGCGCAACATTGCCTTAAAATACGTGGTAAATAAATACAAATATTCATAACCTTTCTTATCTTTAGGAGCCAATAAGTTGGCAGTACTATTCTTGTTCATTCTTACTTACAGTAGGTCTCAGAACTGTTACCTTAATGATTGCTTGGCTAACGCACGTAAGACTCGACGGAAAAGTGCTGCACAACAAAAGCTCACATCTCTTCCAGGCCATTCCGCGGGATTTTAATTACATATAAATCGGCCTCATCTTTCGGATTTCTCTTTCCGAATCGGTTTACGGGGATTATTTGGGTCGTCGGATTAATACAAAAAGGGACCGCGAAACAAGGAACCAATTTTTTCGAAACCATGGACGGTAATCACCGCGCCAAGGTCAGTAATGAAATGAGGAGACAAAAGATAACATTTCCGTTGGGATGACTCCCGTTGAATATTCGGGCGCCGGGTGAGGGGAAGGGAGTTAAACGGAAGAGAAGATTATGACTGACCCAGAAAATGAATATTTTTCCCGCACGGGGGTAAGGGGAAGCCGGGATTAGATAACAAAAGAAGATCGCTGAACGCGGTGGATGTTGAGGGTTGAATCTAATTCGTGTGAGACAAAGAGAGGAGAGCTCGAAATCAGAAAAAAAGGAAGTGATACGGTCCGCTTTTTCGCCGCGGGAATAGATGGGATTTTTTTCCCCTGGATCTCGCGCAATAGCAAAAGGAAATGGAGGAAAAATAGCTAGCGAAGCTCGGGAAGTGGTATTGTTTACTCGATTCCAGTTGCTCGGATCCTGAGGTCGCTCAAAATGGCAGCGTCCGCCCCTTCTCTCCACAGCGCTGAAGCTATACCCTATCTTCCTATTTGAATGCGTTATTTCGACGCAAGCGGTGAGTCCGAGGTGTCGTTCGCCAGTCGATAAGGGGCTGAGATGAATCGTGATTTTTTAACGTCCGCTGGCAATGATTAGGGACTGCCTTTGTCTATGTTTTGTGTTTAGGCTGGTAATTTTGTCAACATTTAACTTAAGTAGTGATACACAGTAATTGAAGTTACGGACACTTCCTATTAATATTAAAATTAAATCGAATTCTCGCGGGAAACTAAGTAAATTATTACACTATAGGGAGCCGTAACAGCAGTGTGCGATGCTTTAACGAAATTGCCTTAAAAATTGGGGCGTTGCTGAATTAATTTAAAAATAATGTACCTTCTAGTTAAACACTGTTGCGTTTTCAAATATTCACGCCATAAAAACTTGCAAAAATTGAACTATCTGAAACTGGCGTAAAAGTACAAAGCTAATACTCAAGTTTACGCGATTATAACCATAGTAATACTTATAGTTTTAAATTTATTGGTTTACAGTCAAATACCTATTTCAATGCGACTATTTTTTTACTGTAAGCAGCATGACAATATATATTTATTTTGATACTGATCATTATGAAGGCATAGAAACATCTAACCTTTAAGAATAATCTAAACGAAAATGAAATCAATTTCCATTGATTGTGATGGGAGTACACGGATTTTTTGTGATGTATGCACCACACACTCGATTTCAACAGTACTCGCAACCAAATACTTAAGATAATCATTTCCAATGCCGACTCTATTTACTGTTGATTCTTTCCCAGTTACATATTTCATATTTACTTCGAATTTTATTGCTCCGGAAATCATTAGACCTTATTCGGGTCTCGGAGCGAGGGTAGACACAAACCACATTTTCTGATATTTTAAGTTTCCATTAAGAATAGACTGATTTATTTCCAGATCAATGATTTTCCTTTTTGTAACTTATTCATTCTCTAGGGATTCTCTTGCTTACTTAAAAATCTTAATTTGTAATACTTGAGGTCATAATGAAATGATAATACATTTGCGAGTGTTTCACAGAAATACACATATACATCCCATATATCGTTATTAACGATTTTCCTTGAGATGACTTAACTTACCCTAACAAGGTGGATCGCATTCGAAAATTTAGTATTGACCTCAATCACGGTCGGAAGTAGTATTGGCCCCCCTTAGATGGATATTGTGGAAAATTAATAACGGAGAACAACGAAGACAACGGCCAGTAAGGGGTAACTTTGTAAACAATAATAAGAGTAAACAATCTTTGGACTGCGTCAGGGACTTCCGTGGGGCTTCCAGAATTTTGAATCGCAGCCACGAAACCAGGTAAATGTGTCAGATCAAGTAGTAAAAGGCAAAAGGAGCTGAGTAACATCGATCCCGGATCCTCAGCAATCGTTTTCACACCATAACCATTCAGCACATCACATTCGACAACTTTTTTTCTTCTCCTGTTATGAGCGTCGCCTAATATTCCCTCTCTTTCACGGAGTTTTTTCGCCCTCCGCAAGCGAGACGGGACTCGTGGATATTGCCCGATTTTCGCCCTAGAATTTCTTTTTTTTCATCCGGGCCGACTTCCACTTCCTTTTTTCCAATATTCCTCTTTTCCGGCGGATAGAAGCTCCCATCGATGGCCTAAATGTTTGCAGTGTTTGAGAGCTCCGGTGAGCATTGGTTTTAATATATGGCACGGTGGGACAGGAGAGCATATTGGAACAAGAGATATTTGGGTGGAAATTGAGTGGAATATCTGTCGATATGGAGGAAGATGAAATGGGTATTAATAAGATATGAGTTTTTAAACGGCGATGGCGAGCTGTTTTGGCAAGAAATGGAGCGGCTAATTTTTTCCTGCGTGCATGGCTTCGGAAATTGGGATTTTGAGCGCGGAAGTTTTGCATGCAGCGGGGCAAGATGAGGTTCATGCGGCGATTTATTGCAATATCAGTCTACGGCGCGGAATGATTCGCGAATTATATGAATCTTAAAGCCTCCTTTGTGTTTACCGAGCGCAGAGATCGATTATTAAATGTCGAAATGGATAGTAAACGCGAACCATAAATTTGTTTTTTTTTCTGATTGGAAATTTCATTATTAATTATGCTAAATAATAAAAGGAAATTTAACGTAGAATCGACCTCCAAGTGATCCGAGTAATTTATATGGGTTAAATTAAACCCTCTGTTTCCACTTCTATCTTTGGTTTTCTTTCTACAATTTTTCTACAACAGTTGGATAATGATGGGGTATTTAGCTTCCCTTCTTAATTTAGAGAATGTATTGGCAGGATTGGCTGAGAAAGTTTGAATAACTTCAGAACGGAAACTTTGATGAAAATCAATTTTTGGATGGCGCACCAACCCATTCGGAACTCATTAAATCTAAGAAAAAGCTATTTCTTTACACCTATGAAATAAACGCACTTAAAAGGTGTGAAAAATAGCAAAATGACTGGAACTCGTACCCAGGTCTCCTACATTCTGGGCATGTATTTTAAGCACTGAACTACCAAGCCCCATTTAATTACGTAGTTATAATACAATAAACTAATTGTATATCCCAAGACAGAGACAGAGCACCCGACCGGCAATTGGGAGACCCGGGTTCGATTCCCGGTCCCATCAGACTTTTTTCAAGTCCATTCTTCCTTGGGATTTTTCCTGGGTGCGCACCATCTTGCGCAAAGTCACCCATACCCATTTTTCGTTTGCTGATTGTATGTAGTATTCGAGTAAGGCATTTAATACTTAATAACGAGTTAGCATGAATGATAATTGTAAAATTTCCTTTTAATTTGATGATATTTTTTAAATTAGAAAGGAAGATGAAAGGAATAACTCTAATTTGAAATTATATTCATTAAACAATCAAAACTCCTGACTAAATTTTAGGGTCCCTTGAATCCGGGTGCCTAATGACCTTTCTGTCCACCTTATGGCGGATATTACCACCGAAGATATAATAAATTTACGCCTAATAATTGCACTTTCTAGAAGGATAATCCCGTTACAGGATGGGATACAAATCATAGTGACCTGCATGGAACTGTAGTTGTAATGCGAGTCCTCTAGACCACTCTGGGAGTCCTCTAAGTCGTTACACATTGTCGTAGAATTTGATTTGAGAATGCATTAAGCTTCGAAATCCGAGCGCCGAGTGCAAGAGCAAAGTTTCGAGAAATAGGGCCAACCTCAACGGTAAGAGAAGGTCTGCTCACCGCTGCTGAGGTGGCGGTTTCGAATCCCGCTCTGGTTTGCGCTTGAAAATCAGCGTAGAGTTATGTACGTATCGGTATTAGTACCCCAGAATCATTTGTAATTATGTCTTTGGTACAAATATTTCGGCAATTTGAGAAGTTCCCGAAGAAGTTCTTGCGTTGAAACATCCTTTCAACGAAATTAATGTGGTCGAACCTTTCTGTTCCCTTCTTTTTCATATTGTGTTGCACCCATGTAAATTTTCACCTAAAGATGTCAACTCCTTGTTGAAACTGTTCAATAAAAATCTTTTGCGGAAGTTACTACTAGTAAGCGTTTTTACTCATAGGAATAATTCTTTCAATTTGTCTTCAGTGGTATCCTTTGCTATTACAGAAGCAGGAGCTGGGTGAGGAGGATTCTGCGCTTCAAAACTTTAGGTGCAGCTTCGTTTTCTCGCGTTGTCTCTTCAACAGAGCGGCGCAAAATAACTTTTCTGTCGACGAGGTCGTCAAAAGCGAAAGGGAAAAACGAGCGGCGCTTCTAGAGTCGAAAATACGTATATATGGAGTCGCTTTCTATTGTTTAAAACTTTTTTTTTCATCCGCGACCGGAAATTACATTTACTTCGCGAGGGAAATCATGTCAAAAGGCGCTTCGTTCTCCAACTTTCGCCGTCCTGTTCATCGGATGGGATCGCTCCTCCTGCGACATCAACAGGCGATGAAACCCTGTCGCTCGTTTCTCCAGGAAAGGATCGTAAATATTTGGAGGGGAGTCGATTCTCCCGCGCCACGTAAATATTCTATTTTGATGAGTTTTTCCGAAGTTCGAAAGAGCTCATCGCTGATTTAAACGTTGATCGTAGGATTTGACCCAGAACAAAGAGTACAGTTTACTTCTTCCTGGGCATATATATTTCATAGTCTTGTAGCAAGAGTTATGAATTTCACGTAAAGTATACATTTCCCGCATTTAAAATGAGTGTTACGAAAAGGTTAATTATTGTTACTGAAAAGGAGTAGGTTGCAGTGGGAGAATGTTGTAGACGGATATATTTTTATTGATAACGTTTTAAGCCATTAAAGATGCCATGGATACGAATTTGCATTAAAATATGTAAAGAAAACGTCAAGAGTAAATGCTTTTCAGCGGTACTTAATGGGATAGCATCTTTCGCTGTCCATTCCTTTAGAAAATGTTTGCTTTACAGATTAGGTTTTTTTCTATTACGAGGATATTCCGATTCTCTTACGAATCGCTGAAATTTATTCTCCTTCGTCTTCAATAATACTTCAGCGTTATTATTTTGTTTCAGAAAATCGAGGGTTTTATATTTCTAATATCCAAATATGTTTTATTCAAATTTGTCTTAAATATACACGTATTTTATTCACTCTCTTAGGCTGTAGGATGTATAAATTTGGCAGGAAATCTATTGAGAGTAAACTTTTATGAACCGTGTAGAGAATTGTGCATTTTTAGGGTTCAAGTGATAATGAGGGATTATTTACAATGAAAAAATAAGGTATCGCAGTTGATCCTACTAGTTGTTTGTTGACATTTCCTTTTCAGTCTTTGTTAGTGGTTACTACTCGCCGTTAAATATATTTCGGACTGTTTGGGCGGCACTCCACTTCCCACGCATATAATTTTATCCATGGATTACTTATGACATATCACAGCAATTAAAAGTAGATATAACGTTAGTTAGACTTAAACAAATAGGCAATTAAGACTTGATTAACTAGAATTATATTAATAACATATACACGTAGTATTTGATTATTTATAAAAATAGATGACATTTCCGCTGAATAGGTCCGCATCATTTCTGGGGTAGCGTAACGGAGAGACCAAGAAACCCAATCCTACACTTAATTCTAACAAATGTGAATGAACGAAGGAACACATTGGGTAACATATGGGAACTTTTCACACCCAGTCCAGATTGGGCTAAAAATTCAATTCAGACGACTCTGAAAAAAATTAAAATTTTGAAGATTCTTCTAATAATATCTTCCCCTTTCCACGAACTCCGTAAACAAACGGAGCTTATGGGCCGGTAAAAATGTCTGCCATCAAACGCGTCTCCAGACACATTTATCCCTCGAACGCCGTGATTTGTACCGCGGATATTATCTGCGACTCGGAGCATAAGATGGGAAATAAAAATGAAAAGTGACGCGCGGCGTCGGGAGAGGCGCTCAAGTTATTCTGGCCCAAAACCAGGGTCGCCACCTTTCGGAGACTCGAAAACCGGAGTCTTTCATATTTAAGAATTACAAAACCTGGAATTACGATCATATGAGGACTGCGGAAGATAGGCGGGGAAAATTAAAATTACGTTGGACACTTGAGAAAAACACTGAATATAAATAAATTAAAGATCGAATATAAGATATCCTTAAGGTGAAATAATGGGGATTCACTTAGTGACAGAGAGAGAAAGTTTATGAAATATGTAATGCACTACGTCAAGATGCATGAAGATATATTTTGAGAGAGATGAGTTGGATATACCTGAAATATGTTGTTATATTACTTTAGTACGGCCGCCCTATAGATAAACGTTAAGGCTCCCGGTTAGTCAAGTAAGCAACGCGTTCAACTTCAGTGAAAGCGGTCCCGGGTTCGATTCCCGGTGGGGGTCTACGTGCGAATTGACCTTAGCTGTCGAAGCACTTTTAACAATACTACTACTACTACTATATAAACGTCCACACAAATCGCGTTAATTGGTTATTTCTGCCCTACGACGTGTAATACGACGTGCGTTTTTATCTAAAGTTCGTTCAGTAGATATGGAAAATAGGAAAAAATTGCACAAGCTCGAGTTAAGCGGTACGGGACGAAAATGTTTTGATAGTAAAAAGAATCGGAGATCAGGGCCGTTAGGAGACACGGGCAAGCTGGGAGGTCATCCGGGGCGCCGCAGTTTTGGGGGCGCAGGTCGTTAGTCCGAGGTTTTTACAAGGCTTATATACCTTCTTGATCTTTTCATTGCCGAGCGGTTTATAAAACAATGTGTGGGTGGCTGCTCACCTTAAATGGTATATGATAAAGAGTTTCTCTTAATAATTGATGTTTGTTTGTTAGCACTTACATTCAAGCAATCGTAAAAATGTAGCGTATTAGAATGTATTTTGATAGACTTTTTGTAGTATTAATTTCAGGTCAAAATATTTATGAATTTATCGATTGTAACCAATAATAATTGACGAATATAAGAGTACGTTGGTATTCAATTAACAAATCTCTCTTTTAGTTTTAAAAGTAAAGTAATAATAATTAGAGCAATAGTATATAGAATTATCTTAATGAATATTACTGTAGAAATTGTTTTTAGTGATTGTGAAAAACACATTCCTTAAAGAAATATTTTAAAAGTATTAATATAGAAAAGCGGCGCATGACTTCTAGCACCGGAACAAATACACTTCGGGCCGGCCCTTCCGGATATATACCACAAATACCGGAGTCCTTTAGCTAAAACCGGAAAGGTGGCATCTCTACCCAAAACGTGGGAAGGCCCCCGCGGTATCCTCGCAGAGATAGAGGAAAAAGTCCTTTCCTCGGAAGAATGTTAAAAGACTGACAGGAGATGGGGAATTGGCCGTGGAAGCCACGGAAATAAATGGCCTATGAAGACGTAATGGAGAGGAAGAAAAGGAAGAAACGTGAGAAAAGCGATAAAGGAGGGACGGAGGAAGGGGGAAAGGGGGTGTGAGAGGAGATTTCTCGGTGGATACGATAGTCATTTTGGTTAAGAGGGTCGTATAAGGGAAGCGGAGCCACAAATAGCTCGGGTTGAATATTTTCCTCCCAATTTTTTCGTTTAATGCGAACGCCAAACAGGCCAGGCTTCGCTGCCTCTTTTGATTTATCCTCCGTGATTAAAAAAGAGTGAAGGCTAATTTACCGTGTTCCTGTATTATCTGAAATAGAAGTGTTTTCCTCGAGGCTTCTGATTGAGGAGGTATGCACACCGCAAAGCCAGATAAGAAATAATTATTCTGCTTTGACGAGAGATAATTAACGCATTCACTCCTAATCCATCACCAAACTAGATTACCTATGCCAGAGGAGATTTATATTTATTCAATAAGAAGCAGCTCTGTGGGTTTCGTGATTTGACATTTTTCCTGCTATCAATTCACAGATTCTTAATGGGAAGAGACGAACAACGAGTCAAAACTGGTAATTACCGTATTTTCTGGAAAAAACCCGCACCCGCACTAGATAACACGCATTTTAAAAATCTCTTCACTGTGATAAATGCATTGATAACGCGCATTTCAAATTTGTTATTATGTTGACGAGAATGTTTTTTCCCTACAGTAATATTTATGATAATTACTCTTATATTTTGAAGGGAATTATTTGATTACATTAATATTTACAATATGTTGGTAGAAAAAAAATTGCCATGGTATGTGAGTATATACTCCGTGACTTCCGCGATATATGACGTGTGTTGTCTTGTCATTTGTTTCCGAGTTCAATATTCAAGATATTCAATGAAACGAGATTTTCCGTTATATATCACTATTATTTTTATCATTTTTCTATATTTTTTGTATAGATAACACGCGGGTTATCTACCAGAAAATACGGTATTTGATTACTTTTCTCATAAGTAAATTGGACCACCAACAGCGTCACGATAAGGGGAAGCAAATGTCTCTCAGTATAATCACGGTAGTACAATTAATACGAGTAGAAATTTGAAAAGGAGCATCTTTTTAACACCTGCGTAATGAAGCGAGACATTCCGCTTTCGAGCACAAAAAGCGATTATCACTGTTTCTCGGTACGTTACAAACATTGTATTTAAAAGCCAGCAGATCGAAATAGAAGAATCTAGGATTTAGAAACGATATAGATGAGCTATCCTTGTCTCGTGAATTTTCCTTCCAAACCGAAAGCTTCCCTAAGCGATTAAAAAAATACTGTCTTGGATATCCATCGCTGGAGATTCGCAGGGTATACATGTTAATATGATATTTAGTTTCTATTTTCATTAGATTTTGGGCAGAAGTACTCCTATCCCTGGATAGCAGGTATTGTATAGTGCAGGTGTTTACTCGATGGCTCTAAACCCCCTCATGGACAAATTTTGGCTGAGCCCCTGTCTATACTACCTGTGAAATTTCCATTTCGTTTCACCAAATACGATCATGTTAATTTCGTGCTCTGAACCGATAAATACAAGTATTGTGGGGTAAATGCTTTGTATTTTCTTAAGTAACAAGGAGAATAAACATTGCTAATTAGCACTCATTTATAGCTTGAGGCGCTAATTTCTTTGGAAAAAGATAAGGAATAACAAGTGTGAAAAATAGCGACACGACTGGGACTCGAACCCAGGTCTCCCACTTTCCGGGCAGGTATTCTAGCCACTGAACTACCGTGCCGCGTCTCTCTCACACTGTTAAGGGAAGACCTGGGTTCGAGTCCCAGTCGTGTCGCTATTTTTCACACTTGTTATTCCTTTGGGATTTTCCGTAGGTTTTTCATCTACTAAGACACCTTCCTTTCCTTTAATCCTGGAAAAACATAATAAAGGTTAAAAGGATCTAATGCTTTCCCGGTGAATCTGTTTGAGGAAACCCGTGAAGATTTCCTCAAACATAATAAAGGTTTTTACAGCAAGTGTAAAAAGTGGAGATCTCATACGATCAATTTGACATTGCTAATATGGGAGTTTATCCGTCTGCTTCTTCGAGCACATCGGGGTAAGATCTTGTACCTCGGTGCAAGATCATATGGATATTCTGAGAAGAATTAAATTATATCACTCCAAACCTTAATTCTCACTCTAAGAATACAAGGTCAGTACATTACACTCCATATTTTATATTCTATACACACTACTACACTATGCCTCACTTATCGGAAGAAAGGCAGGGATGCATATTGCAACTATTACGATTACATCCTCACAGTAATTTCAGAACATAATTTTGCGAAAATTTCATACATTCAGAGACAAAAAGCGGAATTTTCAACATTCGACCTCTCTTTCTCATCAAAAACGTCTCTTCGAAATTTGAGCGATGTAAGTCCGCAGAAGGGGGAAAATGAATGAAAGTGCAGGTGGCCTTTCTCTCTCAAACATGAGGATGCATAGACGTGTGCGTAAACGGGGATCCCTCTTCAATTGTTCCCTGAGCCGTTAACCTCGACACGGCACCTCGATCATTGTCTCGTCCTGCAACAAGCGCGCGACTGCATGAAATCGACACACGACTTTCACCGTCCGCCCAAAGAGGTGCGCTCGCTGTTTTTTCCCTCATCATTTTAATTGTCGCGACCCGTGCTGCCACCTTTCGGAAAATCCTATGTGATACACTGCGACAGTAAGAGTCGCGACACAATGAATAGTTGTCGCTTAAGTTTCCTTTGTATTAAAAAATTAATTTCTTTGTACATGTTAGGATTCAAAGGCAGAGAAGAGCACTATTAAGTACTTCAAAAGTATAAACTTTACTTAAAAATACGAGATATTGTCGAGAGAACGAATCGCTTTGAAAACTCTTCTTCTCATGATGATTTGGTCCTGCTACCAAATCTTGATCAATTTATCATTTGTCTTTTGGTACAGGATAGAGAAAAATGTGCCTTTTATATACGTTAGTCTCAGTCTTGTTTATGGCTGTGATGATGGATGCGAAGCTAACTAGGTATGAGTTTTAATGCTGAATAATGGCAGTAAATACGGTTTCTCCTTGTGCAAATGTATTGAGAGTATTGCTCGTTGAGTCACCGTGCTTCAATAACGGGAACTTGTTCTGCCTGTAGCATTCTAGCTCAGTGAGGAAAGCAAGGGCAAACTACCTCACTCCTCATCTTGCCTATTAAGCGTCATTTCCCTTACTCTTCGTAGCAAATGGCGTAGGGGATGAGGTCCCAACCAGCCTTTGGGTTGATTATTTTACGAATATGATGATTTATGGTAAGGTTAACCTAAATAAATAGTCTCAGCAAATATATTGCTCGCTAGGTTTTTCCTTACTCTCTACGAGACTCTGCTGCAGGTCATTTAAAAAAATATTATTAGTATTGTTAAAGATGCTTCAGCTGTTGAAGTCGTTTCGCACGTAGGGCCGGACCAGAAATCGAACCCGGACCGCTTTCACCGAAGTCGAACTCGTTGACTATCCGTGATACACTCACGTTTTTTATCAAACACTGTCAACGATACTCAGTTATCATTCTCACCGCCTTACATTTTCACGTTATATCACATTTTCGATTAACTAATAAGTATTAATTTTTGTTCTAAGATAAGTCATTTTGCGTTATTCTGCTTGTATTGAAAAGCTCGCCTCCTGTTGCTCGCAGCAATCCGCTAAGCAGAAGCCTTTTAAATTATAGTACGTAGTCTGAAACTGAATCATATGCTTCCACTGATGCTTTGGAAATAAATGAGACAGGCAAGCTACACTTTTCTTGGTCTGAGAACGCCGGACGTGGCCTATGATGTAGCAATCTGTAGGAAGGAAGATTCTTGGGTAAGAATGATTTATGGCGAACAGAAGTAGAGATGCAGTGTGTAAAAATTAGATGAGGCATAAGTAGTCGGGAGGAGGAAAAGGAGGAAGTTACGAAGAAAAGAGACGATGAACTATAATAGATTCAGAAGCAGTGGTGTCTAATTTAATCGACTCTTTCCTCTCAAAGAGGAGACGTGGTTCAATTACAAAATAGAGTTGTTAATTATGTTTATCAATTTCTCACTCATTCAGCTGATCTTACAGGTTGATTAAATCACACTCGTTCGTCGATGAAATTCGAATGAATATTTTGATGCCATTTATTAATGGATTTAATGGATCGTGCGTGACAGGTGAATTTAACAAAGTTAAAGTTCTTGATTACAAAAGTATTCAAGAGTTTATTCAATATTATTTTAGAATATTTTGAGGTGTTTCCAATTGAAGAACCTTCATATTCAGTTTGCAATTCTTCGTTCTTTGAAACAACGTATTGATATTTCTCAGTAAATCATAATCAGTATCTATTTCTTGTATAGAATGCAATTATGATTAGTAACTCCGCTCAGATACAGGGAAGAATTCTCGTATAAATATTTTTACCTTAATAAACTACTTTCATTTGAGTGTTCTCTTATTGATTTTGAGGATTCGCATAACAATTAAATAGTTTGAAGTTTCATTTCTACATATTTTCATTTTATTTTTGTAGTCAGCTCCATATCCATGTGATCAAGACATTAACTTTATTCCATCCTTAGCATTTGTTAACCTATGACCTCTTTCCTCACTTTATTTTCCGCGTTCCTCTCAAAATTCTCTCCGGAAAACTTATTAACTAGGTTTCCCGATTTTTATTCCAGGGCTGAACTTTTTGGCAACCTGCTAAATTACGTCAAACTTTAGATGTTTAAATTAAATTGAAACCGTCCTAGATCAAAAAAAAAAAAAATGAACGGTCCTGAATGACAAACCGTGGAAAACTTGTTAGCATTTGAGGATGACAGCAGATGTTAAAAAAGCTCTAGAAAGAATTAATACGAGACTTTATCTAACAAAGTAAAATAGTATAGAAGGTAAAAAAATTTTGTAAATGAACAATTGTACCTATATAGTCTAAAATGTTTCGAGAGAATATTTGATAGTGGTGGGATTCAGAGAACAAAATATTGTTGGATTGATATGAAGATACTAAACAGGGCGCCCCCAAAAATAGTCGCCAATGGTTTTTGCCAAATCTGCCCACGCTTAGAGCCGTTGCAGTGCCACAATCACTATCGAAATATAGTATATAAAGCTTAAAAAATATTTTCCAATATTATTACTATTTTTGGAGTCCCTCTCTTTGTTTGCCATCTCTTACGTCATTTAACATTGTGCGGCTGTTTGTTCACAGCTAGTGGAAATTTTACTCTCGCCGTAGTTTGCGAGCCCCAATTTTTCCGCATGAAGGTCATTTAACCAAATTAACTGGTCAAAATCATCGAAGCCATATGTACGCGACGAAACTTAATTACCAATCATAAGGTAGAGGTTTAAAAACACTCCGTAAGTTGTCTTTCGGTAAGCGGGAAGCTCCGGAATACCGATTTCTGGGGAGAAATCGGTAATCCGGAGCTTCCCATTTGTCTCTGAGCGCGAGTTCCGCTTGCCGAAAGACGGCTTACTGAGTTTTCTTAAACCTCTAATTCATAAACTAGAGGTTTAAAAACACTCCGTAAGTTGTCTTTCGGTAAGCGGGAAGCTCCGGAATACCGATTTGGGAGAAATCGGTAATCCGGAGCTTCCCATTTGTCTCTGAGCGCGAGTTCTGCTTGCCGAAAGACGGCTTACTGAGTTTTCTTAAACCTCTAATTCATAAACAACCGTATTCCAACCTTCTTTTTCTTACACCAATCATAAGAATAATGTGCGAGTAATTTATTCAACGTTGTAAAACGTTATCTCTATATCACAAATCTCTAAATTTCATGGAACGGAATCAGGATTATTGTCATATTTAGTTTGCTAAGGAAAGGAAGAATGGGTATTATATTTACTTTTATCTCTCTTCTTCATGGCTGTTATAACATGAACGCTTCTGCATCATCAATGATACTGAGTAAGGATATTCATCTTTGTATATACTATTGAATTCTACGAAAGGTGTTACGCAATGTGTCATTGACCAGAACATGGTGACCTATTTTCGCCAATAATATTCTAGCTTGGTGAGAAATGCAAAGGTAAATTACCTCACTCCTCATTTTGACTATTTGCCTCACCCCCTCTCTAGAGGTTTTTATTGCTAATACTGTAGGGGTTGAACATTCAACTAGCTAACAGGGGGCTAAATACTTCATATACCTATAGACGCACACGTGATAGAATCATGGCATAGGGGATGAAGTAACCCTTCCCAGACTTCAATGGAAAGATGAAATGGATAGGGGACGAAATGGAAGGCGGCATTTTATTGTCGGTGCTCTTCGAGAAGACAGAGGATAGGGAATAAGATACGCAATGTAGTGGATGAATAAGGGCGCGAAAGGAAGAATTTTCAGAAGAAGCGGAGGAGGATCGGGGGAGAGAGTGGAGGGAATGAGTAATGGGCCCGCAAGTGGAAATGGAGCGCGAAGGAAGGGGCATGCCGGGAAGGAATCGGAGGATAGGGAGGGAAAAAAAGGTGGTTTGGTTTATAACCGGGCGTACGGAATGTTAAGCGCGCACCAAGAGGACTTCTTCCTCTAGAGAAGAACCCCCCGCGCCCATTCCGGCAGCCGATGAGGGATGAGGGAAGGCTGCACTCCTGGAGGGAGAGGGAGGAAGCGAGGAACGATGAGGGATACATGGGGGTAATGGGGTAGGAGCCGAGATTGTTTGAAAGTGTTTGTCTCCCGCGCAGGCGGGGATAGGAAAGAGTGTTTGGGAGAAATGCCGCTTTTAATGCTGAGGGCTTAAGAGCAAGGATAAGAGGCCGAAGATGGGAGGATAAATTTGAAGGAGGTAATCGGAGAGATAAATGGAGGTGTTCCTTAAGCTCGGATACGACGGAAAAGGAGAAGGAATTCAAATGGTTCCCAATGCGGGAAACGGCGTTATTTTTAGCAAGTGCGTCGTAGGATCGTTTTCGGAAAATGTTTCACGTTCGTATTTTTGTGCGGTAATTAACTATCGTAACGAATAGGCTGTCGTCGAATCTCGTCACGTCTAAATTTCTTCCTCGAGAGATGTTTAGTAACGGTACGTTAGTAGAAAGTGTTAAGGCGAGTCTGCGGTCGTGTAAAATGTCAAGCAGGCTCTATGTTTCACCGTTTTCAGCTGCGCTATCAAGATTTTGGTTTCCGGAATTAAGTTTTTGGCTGTACCTGTCGTGAATTTCTTTTACAGTGAGAAGACGTCACTTTGAGATCTTCCGATTTACTTTCACCTACTCGGTCAAACTCTAATAAGAGTTAGATGTAATAAGAGACTAATGGGTATCAATCTCGTCCTTTAATAAAGACGTGTTGTTATAATTATTATTATCATCATTATTATATTGTTAGATTTAAGATGATCTCTAATTGGTTTACTCAGCGTATTGTAGAGTATGACAGTCGATCTTTTAAAGTATTTCGTAGATTTTACCATTTGGTTTTATTGAAGTGGTGATTTTCCTTCCTGCCTGCGGGAGGTTTCCAAGAGTTTTTCTCCCGACCTTGGGTGAATCGCGAGAAGAGTTACTCGACGTTTAATTCCTAGCAAAACAGTATATAGTATAGGTATACAGATTTATTGACTCCATGATGGTAATTTGTAAAAAGCTTGTATTGGTTGGTGAGGGGTAATGATTGTTCATGTGAAGGTGTAGTGTTGTTTGTGGTATTTTTGGCCATTGGATGAGCTGTGGATTACCGTATTTGGCCTGGATGATTGCAGATGTTTGTTTTGGCTATGCGATGTTGCAACCGAACAGATGTCCACTTGCGACGTGAATTTGGTAATAGTAAAAATAATGTATCATAATACATTTATCTCACAGATAATGCGTGGTTAATCTAGAGGAAGCCAGGAAGCGGGGAAAGACGGAGAAGCTTTATTATTTATTTCCTTACTTGCAATTACGACACATAAGTAAAGTCTACGATCAGCTGTTTCTTCATTAGCATTTTTTCTCCCTTCTGATATTTAATATGCGGACAAGCTTGGAAAATAAATAAATTTGTAAACATACCTACATTCTGTCAGTTCTTGGAAACACCTCGAAGCAATTGGACCCGTGGTTAGATTTCTAAAACACATTCTCCGCATCTTTTTTGTATACTAGGAAAGAGTTTTGGTTTATTCTTGGAAGTGGGTTAAATAAAAGAGTGAAAACATGGCAAACCGAAATATTCTAACCCTTTGTAAAAGTAATCCCTTTGATATATATCACACAGGAAAGTGGAAACAATCCTTTATGAGGAAGAATTGTTCCACATTCCAGCATCTTATTTATAGGCTCCAAGCCTTCTTAAATTGGATAGGGTGAGTGGCATCTCTGCTGTTAGAATAGCAGATACAAGTCTCTGTATTTAAGACAACCTGTAAATACTGTGAGTATGAAATTTGTTAGTAGAATTAGATTGCTTTTCCCATAGTTCGCTTAACAATATGTTGTGAATTAGAATTCAGGGGCGCAGTTTTCCTCTTTCTAAAACTTACGAATTTGTGCGTAGGTTTCACTTTTTCTCTTCGTAGCCAAATTTGTTCCTTGTTGAAGTAAATATTATGACTGTTGAGGAATAAAAATAGATATCAACCTAGCAATAATGCTGTCATCCAATTGAGCACTGAGCCATTTAAACGTTAACTTCCAAATCAGTGTTATCCTTAAATATTAAACCATGTGGAAGGCTCCGTCATCAAGTAGGTTTTACAAATTTCTTGATAAGATAAATCTCTACGCTAAGGACAGTTTTTTTGGAATTTCCGCCTAAATACAGTTTTATGACAATGGACGGCTTCCGGATAATCTCTCCCCTAAAAATTGCTTTTGTGCCCACGCCCAACGAATACTGAAAGGGGTGGGCTCCAGTAAGAAGAGCCCGTGGCTCAAAAAATAATGTGTATGAGCACGTGGAAAAAATGAGGAAGAGAAATATGGGGATCGGACCATAATGGAAATGGCTACGTATGGAAAACAGGGCGATATGGAGGAGTGAGAAATTGTTTTAGGGAGGTAATGACTCGAGTAAGAGGAGGCCTGTGGAATGGATAAAGAGATGAAAAATGCTTAGAGTGCATGTTAAGCTTAGCTGATCTTAAGAGGACGCCTGATATATTGTTTAGACGCAATGGAAATCGGTGTTCGTTAAAATAAAAGACCTTGTCTCATGCCATAAAGGAGAAGCTGAGGAAGATAAATGGGTGCGTGAGCTTGGATTATAGTCAGATGACGAGATACGTAAGACGGAATGTGAGCGGGTCTCAAGGGAGATAAAGAGCCACATAGAAAGACGTGATACAGATAATCTACATTTTTCACGCGCTTACGAAGAGAGCTCTAAAGAGAGCGGACACGCTAAGTCATTGTTATATTGCTGCATAGGTCTGGGTATTAACGGCGGCAATTACTGGAAATATACCGAGGAAGTCAGCGTAGAATGTTGGTGATCGAATAATTAATTCTTAACCCTTCCGCTGCGACAATCGACTAAAGTCGATCCTACGTTCATAGTCCTCACAGCTGCATCTGATCCAAATACGCAGCGAAAGAATTAAATCATTTTACGGGGTCATGAGCAATCAATCAATCTATTCCTAACTCGATATTACATCATTAGACTTCGCCACTATTCCCTACACAAGTTGTTCTGAACGTTTTCAGCTGCTGGTACCTCTTGGATTCTTAATCTGTGTTCTCGCACCCCTTCCAAATATATAAACGTTTTATAAGCTACGGAGAACGACAATTCTGCTCTTTATTAAGTAAAATTGTAAAGGAAAGTTGACCTGAAATGAACTTAAAAACGTATTAACTTTTACTTGTTTGTGTCTCCGACTGTATAGGAAGAAGGGTATCCGACTGCATAGGAAGGTGCTTGCTATAATAACGTCTCGCACCCCCTGAACATGCTTCTTGCTTCATTTATCATCAATCATTTACAAATAAATGTATGACCCTTGCATGAACCCTTACAAGCCATTCCCAAACCAGGGCCTAGTAGACTACCACGCTAACCCTATAATACCTATATCAGAGGTGGGAAACGCTTATTGTAAGGCCACATTTACCATTTAACTACCTGGGTCAGATGTGAAATCAACAGCCTGGTTTTAAATTGCGTTTACTAAAACATTTATTCATTCGATGAAATACCTAAAAAAGAATGTATTCCATTTTGTTTTTCACTTGGAGTCATCTCCAAGACTGGGAAAAAAAAATATTTAAATACGAGAATTTCTTTCAAAAAGTTACCGTAGAGCCTCACAGAAGAACACAAAAGGCCGCAGGTTCCCCACCTCTGTCCTAGAACATACCTAAATGAATGGCAAAGTCTAGGACTGAAGCATGTGCTTTTAGATCTACGGTCAAACACTCTCATTACGGAGCCATTCCGGCTCTTTTATGGGAGCCAAGCAAGCAGCCTTTTACGAATCGTTACGATCGGAACGTAAAATGTTCTCGGCACAATCATATTTTCACATCTCGACCGTGAGGAAGGCCACGAATCGACTCGAGGTTTCCTTCGAGACAGAGAGGGCAGTAAAATCCCTCCCGCAGCCCTCCAAAGATTGTGAACGAAACGTGAAAATGAATGGCCGAACCCGAGCACGGACTGGGTGCGGGGCGTAAAAGTGAGTCGAAGGAGGAGGCGGCGTGGGTGGGCGTAGTCGCTTCCACTCTCTCAAAGGAAAGTTGCAGGGGAGTTACGGAGGCGATAGAGGGGGCGGAGACCTCCCTCGTGAGGGAAGCGCGGCCAAGCGCCACGTTATGGGTGGAACGAAACTTTTTTCCGAGGGGTGGAGATGCGTTTCAGAGGAAGGCAGAGCGGGGAATAGACGAAAAACTGCCTTCGCTCCCTCGGGCGGTCCGCTTTGGTTTGTTTAGGAGTTTCTCCGTGGAACAGGGCCGCTTTCGGTGGGTGGGGCACGGAGATAAGATGCGGAGATAGTATTGTGACGGGGGGAGAGGTATTCGTTGCGGGCGGAAATAATGAGGAAGGGGTTTTGATGGCGGCGTTAACTTTAGAAAGGAGTCAGAAACGCGGAAGAACGATAAAAAGTTGTAAATGGTTGAGGAGTTGACCGGAGGGAATAATTATAACGTTAGGGAGATAAGGGTGGAGGAAAATTCATTGCTCGTACTTGTTATTTGGTCTGTGGTTTCGCCATGGATGATGGCTCAATTCCAAAGGAAGCATTCGGACATCTGTTAAAAACGGGGGAGGAAAGGAGTCGGCGCGGGGAGTATTTATTGTATTAGAAAGTTCGTGAGCGTTATGACCCCTGAGTTCCTCTTCGTGTTGGTTCTCCCAGTCGAGTGGCGCTTGTCACCGCCGAACAACGGTTTCACGAATGCATTAAAACGTAACTTATGGGGCCATTAAGGTGTGTAATCACAGGTGCAATATATGAGTGAAATGATCGCATTACTTGGATTGCGCTCGGAAAAGGCTATTCGAGATAATATGAATGGGATTTTTCATATGCAAAGAGAAAATCTCCTCATTAAGTCCATTGCACGGGATTTAGAGCATTGCTTGAAACTCGATGCAAATGAAGAGCAATCAACGCAGATGCATTAAGGCAATAACTGGAATCCAGAGAGCGAATAGTGACCATATTCGAAGTAAAATATCGTAATTAAGAAAAATTTACGGGATCGAGTTGCATTCACTCGCAGCCGCATAACGCGCGTAAGAAAATAAAGTGACGCTCAGAAATGTTCGTTCATTAGTGGAAAAAGGACTTTCCTCCGTGTCACGACCTGCAATGCCTGCTCCTTAACAGTTGGGAAACGCGGTTTTAGTTCGGTTTGCGCATTTCCATTCCTGTATCTCACAGGGATTAAGGATTCCTTGGAATATCCTGCACGTTCAAGTGAGCTGTTCTCTCTAGTTGCTCGGCCTACAGCTGGATTGGTGCCAAAAAATTACTTTGTGTGTAATCTTACCACGTTTATCACACACATGGATGTTGTTTTCAACTCTGAGAGGCTATTAGCAATTACATAATTTCCGTTAAATGTCTGCCACTAATATAATCATGGATACGCAAGTATTACAATTATCTCCGTAATGTTCCTTCCTGGCTTTTAATATCTTTGTTATTCTCGGACAAATCCTCGTAAAGTGTTTTTCTTTCGTAATCCAGAATCTATGGTACTCCGAAAGATTATTCCTATTTCTAGTTACTAATTGGAGATTAGAGGTAGATCTTAAAGAAATTAAAGCAGTTTTACTTCAGTTAGACTTAAGAACACATCGAGAACTATGCATTTTTTAATCATTTGTTTCTTTTATATCTTTGTGCACACTAAAATAATTTAAATCAATATCCTATCTAAAATTATTAAATTTAATATCACTAAGTATATTTATTCATGATATATTTTTCCGACAACCCTTTTTTGTTTTTATTTATGTACTCAATAATATCTGATTGTATGTACAAAAAATGTACTTCAGCTTCAAAGCTTTCCCTTGCTACGAGCTTCCATTGCCAGCAATTATCTCCACCGGCGTAGTTTCAAGAACATATTTCTACGAATCGGTTATTATGATTGTCAAGAATGTTTCATGCCCATGAAATCGATATCTGCAGGTGATGTTGTGGGAAAATATGGCTCGATAATGGTTAAAGTTACGAGTAGCGTTGTTTCGTAAGTGAATGCAAACACTTTCGCTAGCGTTCTCGCATCTTCAAGTGTAGAGTGATGCAACACCTTTTCAAAAAATATAGTACGTTAATCCATATACCTTGTATCATAGCAAAGTTATTTAGTTTGATATAAAATACAAAACTTGGGTAGACTCGAATACATTTGTATTGCAAAAAATAATGAAAGTGGAATTATATTAATCTAAACAAGGTTTTTTCCAAGACAACGGAAAATTTTATTTCATCGATAATTCTCATGAAATAAAACACACCTTCGAATAACTTTTGTAAAGTGGACGGCTTTCTTTGAGTTGTTGAAAAGTAGGTGTAATACGAAGCTTTGAATTCCCGAAATTAAATTGAGCCTCACAATTATGCCTACCCTTCCCCATGGTCGCACTTGGGTTAATTTAGCCTTGAATCTATATGTGGGTGAGGAGAGCAGTGCACTTAAGTACTTACTACTTAAGCTGATCTGGGCCTATTAACTCAACCATTTCTATGAATACAGAAACAGCTGCATCCCAGGAATCATCTGACAATCGCCTCATCAGACGGAATCGCCGAATACAAAAAATAAACAAATAACATCATAACTTTTTCCAAAAATTGAAACAATAAAGTCTCCTTTTCCATGTAATTCCTCGCCAATGTAACTCAGATGTAATTCATAAACAATACGAAAAGGTAATTGAATGAATAGGAGTAGAAAATTTATTTGTGGATTAAAAAAAACCCTTACAATACCTTTACCCCTTGTGAAGCTTCGGAAAAAGTATCCACAGCAGAAAAACACCCATAATCGATGGTATGCAAAGTAAATGGTTCACTTACACGTATTGGGCTCACAATTATTTATGCGTATTCGGTTTAGCGTGCAAGATGATTTAAACCTCCCTCAACCATTGATGGCTCGGAAGGTGTGCCGGTTCTGTCGGTGTGCGTTTATTTATAAAGGAATATTTCTTTGCTCACATTTTAGAGAACACCGTGTTGCTACTTTTTCAATGCCACGGGCAAGAGGTGGTAACCTTTGCACGTTGGATGGCCTCAGGTGATAACAGAATGAGTAAATGATGAAAGAGGTCTAAAAATAACTTGTACACATTACCAAAGGATTTAATGTATACTAATAATTTGACAAATACTAATATATAGTAATAAACTAGTAAATAATAATATAGTATTTATTAAATCCTGTGGTAACGTGTACAATTTATTTCCATTCGTCTTTCATTATGAAGAGCTACCACAAAGTTGTCGAAATAGTGAATTTTAGAATTAGTAAACTCTAGGCGGCGGTAGATTTTTATGTTGCCTTTATTTAGACTTAGCTCTGCATCGAAATAGAGAGGAAAAATGTGTTTCATACTATGGTAAACTAAAGGGGAATATTTTCCAAAGGAGAATTTTGTTTCTCCAGAAGTGATAAATGAGGCAGGAAAAACAGAATAATTTATTTGTCTGAGTCTTCGAGAGTAAAGAAAATACCGTACTGAACCCAGCGAAACATCGCGAGCGGCTTGAAGACTTTCCCACCTCTTATGTACACCCTCTATCCATACCATTCAGCGAATTGACCTTAACGGAAACGCCCCTTGGATTTAAAATAAAACTTCCACCAAACGGTCTCATTCGTTTCAGGTCAACCGCTTGCAGCAGCTTTTTGACACGATTCCAAGAATTACTTTCGTTGCAGTAGTCACATGTCAAAAATAGCTCAGTTGGACTATGGTGCTTGTTCAAGCTTCGCTTGGGGTTTTTGCGGTAGTCACCCCTTTCACGTGACGAGAAGACTTTGATGACTCTGTCACGCGACGGATAATATTCATTTAGGAAATCTAGCCGCTCTTTGTGTCGAATCCCAAGAACTGTGAAGCGATGAAAAGGGAAAAAATCTAGCTCAACATTGGCTTGAAGCTTCAAAGTATGGCGGATGAAATGGAAAGATTAAGGGAGGATATGACGTCAATTTCTTTCTCGAGAAACAAGAGTAGCAGAAACTTTTTGTGAAACTTCTCTGGGTAATTCTGCTTGATTAAATGGCAAGACATTTTGAAATCTGCTGGACTATATAATTTTTTTCTAACTATTAATAACACTTTTTACTAATCATAGTCCGAAGAAGTTGATAAAGGAGATTTCGATATTATTATTATATAGAATTTTCTTTTCGCCGAACGCTTTTATTAATGTTATTATTTCAAACGGTTAAAATATCAAATCGTCAGTAATTACTTCTTCCCTATTACAGGTTCAAACAGAGAAAAAGTTGTGTTTTGGGAGATATTGCATGAGAAATTTACAGCGAGAAATATATTATACTGTAATAAAAATGAATATTCTTGTAATTTATATTCTCCAGTTCTTTAGTAGATATGAATTCTACTATGGTAAGGTTTAGAAATGCAAAAAGCAACATTCACTAGCACTGAATGAGATTAGTAAGCACTCGTTATTTGATGTTTTCAAAAATATATATTTATAATTGATATGTATTTTACATTTCAGATATCTATTTCATTAAAACTTATAAACTTAACACCAATATTTCAGCAACATTTATAATGTCATAATCGCACGTTCATTGTTGGCGTGATCAGTTTACCTAAGCGGGAAATATTACATAGATGTTCGTTACCGTTCCGCTATTGGATGTTTAAAAGCACTCTAAGAGCCCTTACGCCGGTTATTTGTACTTTAAAATTAATCGACCTCTCATGAAAATGGTATTGCTATTGCAATGCGCATTACGTGATTCCAAAAAGGTCGGTTTAGCCGTTTCCTTTTCCTTGTTACCTGTTTAGGTTACATTGGAAAAAACATAAGGGCTCTTATGTTTTTAAACCTATAATTTATTAGCAGCCGTGTCCCATTATTTTAAAACCACCGTTCCGCTAGTCCAATTTATTGGAGACTTCTCAGTAAAGCTTTACTCATATCCTCATCCTTTACCAGTTGCTGCATTTTTTAAATTTAATAATTTTTACTTTCTGTAATTGTATAACTATTACATGTATGACCTCAGAGGTTAGTTTTAAGAGATGCCCATATGGACCTAACCTCGCCAAATACAGTTTTATAGTAATAATAAAAATAACATATCCTGGAACTTTTCAAACATTGTACCCTGTTGTGCTTAACTAGTATACCACGTTGTCCAGTTAGCTTATAGAACGAAATATGTATATCCAATAACCAATACATTGTTTATTTTACAGCGTTTTGACTATGACTATGATAGGTAAAAGTTTTGACCGATAAAAATAAAAAAAATTGGAATATCAAAAAGAAAATTTCTTACATGGGAAAAACTGACCTGCGCTAAAAATGAAATTATCATGTCAGAGTAATAATTCTCTACGTATTCTGCGCTACAGACCATCCGCTAGAGTAATTATTATGACCGTACTAAATGACCTTCATTTTCCCATTCCCATACAAGTAAAGTCTCGAATAGAAAAAGAGAAACGTGCAGAGATTTCCGTTCATATAAGGATATGTTATACCTCCCTTACTTCCTCAACTGATGATGGCCTCTGCGCCGAAACCGGTCGGAAATAAATTCCAATAGTGTGGAAGTTTTACAGTGTTTTTTTCTCTTCTTCGGAATGTCCTTTCACGAAGTTCGGCCGAATATGATAGAATTTTAAGGATATGTTAGATTGGAGATGGGAAGAAAGCGTGGAATGATTCCTCACCCATTTCGTGAATGCTCCGGAGTTCATGGAAATTGATAAATAGAAGCGAAATAGTACGACAATGATAGCGAAAAATTTTCAGCTCCTCTCATTACAACGACGAAACGGGTATCGTTTCGAAAAATAGGCGTTCGTCGGGGCACTACGATACATTTTCAAAGGTCAGCGCAGTTGCGAGTATCGCAATTCATCGATATTTTCCAAAGAGATAAAAAACCGCATCGGAATCAACTAGTCTGTCCTTGACTTCGCTACGAGTCCCGGTAATATGTGAGGAAAGCAAAATATACGGAAAAAAAGCGGTCCATATGTCATCGGGCGTGGAAACGCAAACTCTTACTTCTTCAGTTTTAGCAAACGATCCGACATCCATTCCCGACCGGCACAAAGGAATGTTGATCATTCGCCGGACAAATGAAGTACACGCGGAAAAATTCAGACTGCCACTAAAGTTTATAGAGAGCCATCATCGCTCGAGAGGGGAGAAATAGCGCAAGCATAACGAAAGTAGATTCGAAAAAAAAGCTTGTCGTTTGGGACGCCGAGAAAAAGGACACGCAATGCAGTTTGGCGAATAGATTGTTTGGATGCGTTAAATGATATTGACGGGAGAAGAGACAGTGGAAAGTAGATTGGACGCGGCGGAAGAAAGAATCCCAGCGAGTGGGTTAAAATCAGAAGAGGGGAGGAATATGTTCGGACCGTGCAGGGAGAGGGATTTTCCTGGAATGCGAGTGAATAGAACTGAATGAGATGCACTGTATGTAGTGACCATGTTTGTTCCAGGGAATTGAGGAAAGGTTGTTAACCCTAATGGCGTTGGCGCAGGGTGTGTGGGAGAGTGGGAAAAGCCGAGGGAAGAATAAGAAAGAGCAGGGGGAGGTTTGGTATGGAAGGAAAAGAGGAGGAAAGAGTGTTAGTGCTGGAATGGATGGGCGTTGAGAGCGGGAGAGGAAGGTATTCAGATTGAGGCCGCGCGGGTAGGGTTGGGGCGTTACGTATTGTGCTGGTAATTGCGTTGCTCTTATCGATTTGGTAGGAGAGCATTGGAGGTAAGCCCCTGCCTTCCGCGTGTGCGGACCCCCCTTGTCCTTCCTCGATCCATCCGCGCCCGCATACTTTTTCTCTTCCCCAACCACCGATTCGGAAACAATCTTTTTATTCCCCACCTGTCTATTTATTTTCTT
Organism: Ladona fulva; assembly: GCA_000376725.2. Lineage (NCBI taxonomy): Eukaryota > Metazoa > Arthropoda > Insecta > Odonata > Libellulidae > Ladona > Ladona fulva. The sequence continues at coordinate 658,442 of KZ308334.1, read as the reverse complement.
CTTCCACGGCTCTCGAAGCCCATCCGCTCCCAGAACACGCCAAGAGATCGCGGAGTGGTGACAAACGAGCTTTAAACTCGTGAACACCCAGGCATAAATCTCCGAATCCTGGCAGAGGGAGATATGTGGGTTTCGACATTGGGGCTGAGAATATTTTTTCCCGAAGGATCCACGGTGCTTAAAACGAGAGAAAACTGGGGCGTTTGAAAAAAATGAGAGGGGGAATAAATTAAAATTTTACGAAGTGCCCATTTGACCCAGAGTGCGTTAGTATCGGGAATGTGTTTGTTTTTTCCGGCGACTATCGGATTTCGTTCGTTCGGAGGAAGAGATGAAGCAGGTCTTCATTTGTGGTTAACGGTACGGAAAGATTTTTATGGTGGTTGCGAGAAATATTGCGTCCACTCTGTCCAAGTGACTGTATCAGTGCTGAGAAGCGTTGCGCGAGATATATTTCAAAGGATTGAAAATTTATGCCGTGATATTTCATTCCGATGTACGATGACTGAGGTAATAATAACAAATTAAACGTGGGAGAGAATACGACGAGAGATTAATACATTGAATCATTGAATTACCTACCGCGATTGTAGTCACATCTGAGATCACTCTGATCCCACGATTTTTTTACTTGAAATTTTAGAGACATTAAATAAAAGCTGTTTGTTCCGTAGTATGATGAGTTTCCTTAGTTTTATCAAATAGACATAGATAGAGATAACAATATTTTCCTTCCATTCATGAGCTATTTTAGAAATCTTAATTTTCTCAATTACATTATCGTGATGAAATCATCTTAATTGAAATATCTTAATTAATCACTTAGAATTAGAAACTTCAGAATTTTTCATAAAAATGTCGAAATGAACCAGAATATTTCTAAATCTATCAGAGCAACATTCACTAGCACCGAATGAGATTAGTAAGCACTCGTTATTTGATGTTTTCAAAAATATATATTTATAATTGATATGTATTTTACATTTCAGATATCTATTTCATTAAAACTTATAAACTTAACACCAATATTTCAGCAACATTTATAATGTCATAATCGCACGTTCATTGTTGGCGTGATCAGTTTACCTAAGCGGGAAATATTACATAGATGTTCGTTACCGTTCCGCTATTGGATGTTTAAAAGCACTCTAAGAGCCCTTACGCCGGTTATTTGTACTTTAAAATTAATCGACCTCTCATGAAAATGGTATTGCTATTGCAATGCGCATTACGTGATTCCAAAAAGGTCGGTTTAGCCGTTTCCTTTTCCTTGTTACCTGTTTAGGTTACATTGGAAAAAACATAAGGGCTCTTATGTTTTTAAACCTATAATTTATTAGCAGCCGTGTCCCATTATTTTAAAACCACCGTTCCGCTAGTCCAATTTATTGGAGACTTCTCAGTAAAGCTTTACTCATATCCTCATCCTTTACCAGTTGCTGCATTTTTTAAATTTAATAATTTTTACTTTCTGTAATTGTATAACTATTACATGTATGACCTCAGAGGTTAGNTATTTTTTGTGTTTAAAAACAATTCAACATAAAACACAACTATTTTCTACAACTTTAATAATAATATTTAAATAACAATATTCACTAAAAAAATATTCTCTATGAGATCAAGTATAATATACATTTGCATTCCTCCCAAAACTTCCCACTTTTTCGCGTCCATCAGCCTTATCGAGAGAAATTTGTGTTTCCGTGCTATAGATTGCCTTAAATTTCTCATGCTGCTAACAAAAATTGAGAAATTAACAGAAGATAGGCCAGCCGATAACCGAGGCCTCCGGTAAAGGGTCAGACCAATTAACCAATCTTTCGCTTCCTTTCCCCGTATTTTTTCTAAACGAAGTTATCCGTTTATTGGAAAAATGGAACGATTGAGCCAATTAGAGGACAAATCATTTCCCTCGAATTTCCTTCATTAAAACCTTTCTCCATGAGTAGCGGAATGTGACCAAAAAGAATAGTAAGCGTATTAACGATGTATTTCATTACTGCAATTCATTTTTATTAATTTCATTAATCCATCATTAAACTTTATTCGGATGATTTAATTTATTCTTCGCAAGGTTGATGTTACGCATATTACGTTGATTAATCATATTTAAATAATCGTTAAAGTTGTTTTAATGTCATCAAGTATACGGTAAAATTTTACGCAATCCAATGCAATCTCTGAAAGATTAGTTTTATGTTAAAGAAGTATTTCGGTAAAATTATGTACGTAAATAGTTTTAACTACTTCTTGTTCGTATTAAATACCTAATTGGTCCCCGAAAGTAACAGAAAGATGCATATAATTAGTCTTTCAGACTAATAGATAAAATTCCAAATAATGTTCACGTTCATTACGAAAATAGACCAATTTGGCCATTTTCCCAAATTTAAAGAGTAGCAAATTTATATGGCGTTGCGTATAATACTATATCATTTGAGTAAAATTCATTAACAAACCTTTGCTTCACAATAGAGCCACGAGCAGAAGGCGCTCGAACGAAGTTTATTAATTTATAATGGCAAACTTTGTTTTCTCCAATAATCCATTGAGTACGGTGAATTTTCCATTTTACGACACACATAATCGAATTTCGTTGATTCGATGGTTATATTTCCTGAATACTCTAACTAGGTAACATTATTAAAGTAATGAATTTTGATGAATGAAGTTTTCACCCTTTTAGATTCAACGGCTAACGGTTTTTTTATATACGTTTAATCAAATCCGCCATAGAACGTAGAATTTCCGATTAGCGAGAAGCATTTAGACCTGGAGCAAAAGAGGCTCTATTTAATCTTCTACAAAATTTAAAAAAAGATAAATTATGTACTGAAGATAAAAAATATTCGCGATCGAAATTAAAAATATGAGAGGGATTTCAGCCACGTCCCTTCTTTTTTTACAATATGTTATGATATGTAAGTACGTTAACTCGATATAGTTAAAAATTTTGAATTTTTCTATACCCCGCGTATTTTTTGTCTAATTTTATATAATTCGTACTATGAAGCAAGGGAATTTATTTTCCGTACAACTAATTCTGGGTACGTGCTGTCTGTCATCGTGAGTACAGAATATATAGAGTTATATATATTTCGAAACTTTCATGTTTTTTTCAGCTGCAAATTTGATAATTTCCACACGATTCTCATAGTTTCACCTAATTTAACTGACGAACTCCCATTATTCCATGAATTGGCCCTCAAAATCTCTTTACTCGAAGCCTCTCACACTCAGTTGGATTTAATTAAAATTTGTTCATTCGGAGAAAAATGTCTTCAATTCAATCGACGCTTCGAATGCTTCCTTTAATCATTAAATTCTCACTTATTATGAGCGTTGGTCAAAGCCATTTTGTCACGCGTGGAGTTAATTGCCCAAACATAGAGAGAAGGAAAATGGTCAGCGAAAATGGTTTACCTGTCCTCCTAAAGAAAAGTTTGTAAAATATTTAACGAGAGAAAATGTACAATTCGTTATCTCTGGAATGAACAGGTTAACTTATGTAAAGCTTCTGATATCATACATACCTCAATCACCTTAACCGGTTCTAGCATATTCCTCAACCAAGCCCATCGGTTGAGGAATATGGTCGAACAGTTCTAAGTCACGAATAACTTCCACTGGATGACTAAGAGTCTGTTACTAGACTTATTCCACTTATGATTTTAATTTTCAGTCAAGGATTTTGCTGAACCTATCTTTAGCGTGCGTAATTGATGTCAAATTCAGCAAGACACATTAAAAAAACGTGTACACGAGAAGGGAACTTTTACAATATCACTTCTATTCTTTTGCAAGTTGGGAGATCTTTGGAGAAAATTCTTCCTCCGGGTATCTTAACGGAAGAGGTGGCATTATACTCTAAGAAGGATTGTGCGACAGAAGAGAGAAAAGTGAGCTATAAAATAACTTTTAACACTACTAAGGGTAGTCCTTCCGGGGATTCCACGGGAAAGTTAAATTAAGAAGCTGTTAGATGGAATCGATTTGTTTCAACTCAAGGAGAGATTGGCGAGGCCTCGTGGCCTGATTAAATTTACTACGGCTTTAGTAGCGCATATGCCGTTTTGGAAGATTTGCTAAGATTACAACGCAGATCTGCGACAAACTTCAAGGGATCTTGGTAATAGACTTTTGCGTACTTTCTAAGTTGTATCAGTGAAAATAAATAACTTTCAATGAAAACCCATTCACAGAAGCCTTAAATTTATTAGAATTAAGAGAGACAATCCCGCATGTGAAACTACATTGAAATAATCATATTACAGTGAACTCCCGATTATTGGTGGATTATACGTGCGTGATTTCATACTCGTAACCATATTTTTTGTGTTTAAAAACAATTCAACATAAAACACAACTATTTTCTCGCTCTATTATAAGCAAAGCTTACCTTCCTAATGACAAAAGGACTGACGAGGCAATATCGCTGCTAAAATGATCAGTAGCTGGGTAAAAAAACACTCTTGGCGAGTCCATGAAACAATCGAAAATACATGGACTCTGAGCGCAAATAATAACATTTGTGCGTGTACGTAAATTGTAAAGGTTAATAAAAGAAAAAAATGAGTTTGGATTCTCTGAGTTTTCAGATTATTCGTCCAGTCTCTGTTGTATCACTCCTTCATATTATATTGTTATTACAGTTCCTTATCAAAACCTAAAATAGTTACGTAATATATTAAGAAACTTTGGGCAGTACCGAAGAGTCACAATAGATGTCTTAGATGTAATAATGTATTCTCTCAATAAGAGCATTCAAAGAATCATTAAAATAAAGCGAACATATAATAAATGAAAATTATTGAATGCAATGTAAAATGAAAAACTCGTCATTCGAAATGAAAATATCAAAAATAAAATCCTCGTATCGTCGGTAGCTTTGTATTACACAGATATTATAAACGGTAATTGCTAACTTACGTAGACTCCAAGATAACAGCTTTGTGATTAGCTTGAGCATTATATTAGCATATTCTCTTGATAGCGGGAGGTAGGAGAAGTTGGATCCCATCAGACAAATCTTAACAAAGTAGCTCTACAAAAACTAGCGAAATTATACGCACACCTGTAGAGGGTTTAATAAACAATTTTCTGTACAAAAATCTTTTTAAAAATTCCATCCATTAAGAAACGGTGGCTTGGACGCAACAGAGACGCTTTAAACGAGGGCGTCAACGCCGATTTTTGGTACGCCGGCAGCGAAAGCAAAAGACGACCCGCAAACGAAGTATTGTGCGCCGAGGGATTTATCATCGGACCGCAGACTTCCGCCCCGTAAATTCCAACATATTCCGCTAAAACATTGAAGAGAAAAAAACTGCGTTTGCGGAAGGGAAGCCGCCGGAAGAAAAGAGCGCAACGAGCGGCTGGATGGGGATTTTTGCATCCGAACTTCTCCTTTCTAATCCCTGTTAGGAAATTAAGACGAAACAAACGCTCGTCTTACAGCAGAATAATTTACACGGAACACAATCGCTCCTTTGGATAGAAAAGTAGTGCGCTCTACAGAGACAAGGAGAAAAACTCTTCTCCCTTGATGATGAGATGAAGGGAGAAGTCCTCAGTCGGTTTAGAGGGCACGGTAGAGAGAGGAAATGAGATATATAGCGAGGAGGATTAAAGAGGGCCCTGGCGGAAAGAGAAGGAAGCTCAATGAAAGGGTTGGTGAATAGAGTAAGAGAAGGAAGTGAATTCGCAAAGAGGATTTGAATGCGGAAGGGGTTTTCGGATGGGGGCGCCGGAGGTTTTAAGGAGAAGTGCTTGGGGAGGCGGAGGGGGGGCCGAAGATTGAAAGCTGTATGAGGACAATTTAAGGGAAAAGTGAGACAGGAAGAGGTATGTATATTTGGAGAGGCGGGTTACATAAGGGGTGAAATTTGGCGATAGCGAAGTTTGAGATATGGACGGGAAAGGGGAATACGGGAAGAGACCGATGAGTTATTAAACTGAGAGCAGAAATTGGCAAGAGAGACGGATGCGTTCACGAGGAAAGGGTAAATAAAATCGGTGTGAGACAAAAGGACGGAGTGGTTGCGAGATTTTGCGGGAAACGAGTCGGGAGTGAAGTGACGTTTAGGATGTTAAAAAGAAAGGGGTGGAAGTGCAAAATGAGACAGTAGAGTTACGTAAAAGGAATGCTATTGGCAGGAACAGATGTAGACAAAGCTTAAAGACGGTCGTTTAATGTTTTCAATAAATATCCTGTGTCAAGGGAGAGAAGTATTGATAGAGCCCGCAAAATTTTTAAGAGCTGTTATTTCTCAAAAATTCTTCGTGTTATATCTTGCTTTTAAAAGTAATGTAGGATAAACAGGTAGGAGCACATACTTGGGCGTCTACTCATAATATTATGATTCAATTAATGAATGATTGAATAAACTCTTTATTAAGGTGAAATTTGGCCAAGCTGGCCTCCCAATTGCCAATACATATGTTAAATATATTTAAAGTTAAAATAAAAAAAGGCAACAACACAAAAAGATTTGGGTTTGTGGGGAAAAACCTTCTCAACTGAAGGTTGAAGAAGGCAAATATCCCACTGTGCGGGAAAACACCCACAGAGGAATGAGGAAATAAGGAAAGCAAGAAATTATTACCTAACCTTTCGTCTTATTTATTTCCCTAGTTTCCACTTTAGAATTATATATAGCTTTTGGTGAAGATATTGAGGCTAAAAACGGTCTTACGCGGTATTTGTATTTTCAAATAATCGTTCTTTGTTCGCCAATGCTCTGTTTTCTATCCAATCTGGGAACAAAAATAAATATTTTGATTAACAATTAATTAGTAGAGGTTCCCTAAGAAGTAATTGATTCATAACATCAAGCAGCGAGCGACAGAGTGAAAAAAGATAGAGAGAATTCTCGCGTAAAATATATCCTTTTCATAAATTTCACAAAATTGTTCTACAGATGGTATAATATTTTAAAATACCGTAGATATATAGTATATAGTAGATATATGTAAACTTTAGCTCCAACCACATACCTTCCTCTTGAGAAAGAAGGTTTTATCCAGTATTACCATCGTCAAATTCGTGAAGCGCTAGATTGCTTTAATATTTCGTCCAATTTTGAGCAGATTGTTCCGCACAGGTTATTTCGACATTTCCCTTAATGAATTTTATTAAAAGTTTCCGCTCTGTTTCATGGAGTCATTTCGTCATTTAAATATCCAATTTTCTCCGCAAGGTTTGTTTCTATTCTGATACGTAATTATTTCTATTATCCCTAATATTAATATTGGCGGTGTTATTTCTATCATCCCTATCATTGATGTTGGTGGTGTTGTTGATGCAATGAGTGTTCTCACAGCCGATAAATTTGCGTCACTCTTATGAATATAGTACCTCTGAGCAAATACTTTCTTTCCAATTCATTCCCCTACTATTACTGATAATCTATTGTTAAGATGTTTTCACTCATATATCCTATTCCGCAATAAAAATGCGATGATCAATTTATTGCGTGAGTTTTTTAGTAGAGTAAATTTTTATTGCTTCCCTAAGTAACAGGTTTTCCCATAAAACAAACGCTGACATCCAGTTTCTATTCAAAGATCATGCACTGATCTAACGCAGGGAGTTAGATTTACCATCGGCTTTATCCCATTCCGTAATGGAAATCCAGGACGCCATTATCATTGAATCACGAGATGTACTTGAGTCTTGAATATGAAATTGAATCCAGTTTGATGGCAACCATTGTATTGATAAAGGAGAAAATCATGCGCCGTAAGTTGTTGGAACGTAAATTGCTCACATTAGTATCAGTATCAGTATCAGTAGAGGTGCTTCATATTCGGTTTCCCGCGAACAAATATTCTGAATGAGAACAGACAAGCTTATATCTCTTCATCGACTGACATTTCGTTCATTCAAAATGGGAATTCAACTCCAGATCTTTTAATTAACCGGAATTTTATTCAATTAGGCGTCGGAATTAGAATCTTTGTATATTTTCTATCAAAGCTATCCTATCCTATTAAAGGCTGTACATATCAGTTATAAATGCTATTGACTCTCAGTACGATATTTCCCGTAAGAAAAATTAAAATCCAATTCGCATAGTTAACGTTTGACATAAAATGTCGCCTTATATTTTTTTATAGTAATAAAATTATATTTTCTTTCGTATTTCTAATGACAACATATACAGTTAAACTTTCATTTCCTTTAATTATATAAAATTCTCTTTCGATATTTTTCCCAATTATAACCGTTTTAAGAATTTATATGAGTATGAACATAGGTGGTACACATGGACGTCTTATCCTGAACTGACGAAACCTACTGTATATGGATCGAACCATGAATCCTGTGGGAGTGAGGTTAACGCTAGCCATACCTCTACTAGGCTACCCATTCCGCCGCCAAGTCGGCCAACGTAATTCTTCAATACATCGTTAAGTTTGCATATGAAGCTCCTTATTGTTTATGATTAGCGCTACTTCTCCAAGTTTCCTTAGGAAGCATTTCATTAGTTTGTATCAAAATTATTGAAAGCATCCATGAAGGAGATCTGGTCTACAGTTCTTCAAAATGGCACAGTATACTTATTTAAAACTTGTCAAAACGCTGTGACTGTAAATACATCCAAAATATATCCAAGGCTGTGATCGACTCATGTTTCTTTCATGTGCTCGGATTAGTAGAAAGTAGTACGAAAATCACTGCTTATACGCTAGCCCATTGTCAGGCGATAAAACGAAGTAAATTTACAAAATCAACTGGTATGATCTTTGCCCGTATGTGCTTGCGTATCACACTCTTAGTCATTGGTATCAATATGGAAAAGGGTTGACAGAGTCGTTTTCCTCAACGCGGATCATTTCTGACCGAAAGGCGTCCCGAACATAGGATAACGGAAGAAAAAATCCCCTTTATCGAAGAAACAACCCTTTCGGCAGTAGGGACACGATGATATCAAACTATAAAAGGATCCCGCATCACCGATAGGTCGTGAGAAACAATGTCGCGTTTGATAATGGGAAATCCGGAGAAGTGAAAACAAGAGACGACGCGGGAACGGGAATGGAAATCGAAAGGGAGGATTTACAAAGGAGAAATTAAGGAAGGTCAAAGGAATAAAACGGGATGGAAATGGAGAGGGCAAACGTTGAATTTGGAGGCGGAAGGAAAACGAAGCGAAATTTGCAGACACGTCGAATATTAGGGAGAAAGATATTACGTTTTATAATGATAAACGCGGCGGAGAACGACCCAGGCGATTTACGGGGATTAAATACAGCTGCGCGCAGTGGCAGAATGGGATCTAATAAAAACGAAGAAAGTGGAGAGAGATAGAAATATGGAGAGGAAGCGATTTTGGGTAAGTAGAAAGAAAGAGATAGGGGAGGAAGATAAGGAAATAGGCCGACAACGGAACAAACGACTCAACTCAAGGGAAGTTTAGATGCAGAAGTCTTATCTTAAAACATAAATCCATATCGAAATAATGACGCAAAAACTAAATTAAAACGCGTAAATACTACGTTCTATTACTGAGCTATGCAGTCATAGAGAACCGTTACTTTTCCAGGAAAATTTTTAATTTATCAATGCGAGGAGAGCTTTTCTTGTCTATCAGTGGAGAGAATAAATAATATTTAATAGCGCTAGATCGTTCATAGTCAATTTTATTTCAGACGTCCCCCAAGGTAGCTCAATTGGACCGATAATTTTCTTATTTATGTTTTTCTGTGGCACAAGCAGGAAATCCTACTAAGTAGAATCGTAATAAAAATATTATAATATCAGATAAAAAAAAGAATAAAAGTACGAAGAATAAAAATAAAAACATTCTATAACGATGTTACAGTAAAACACAGCAAGTATAACGATTAATAAATAAAAATTGTTGACAAGTCGTACTCCAATCTTAAATAAGTTTAGTTGCATCAAATTTGATCAGTAACTTTCTAAGAGAATCAACCTAAATTCTATAGATATCTACATTTCGAAATTCATCGATAATGGTATTGGCTTCATTAAGCATTCTGGGGATGGGCGATTAAGAGGCGAATTTTCGTATTTGTATACATTTACGCGACATACTGGGACGTAAAATGGAGAATGTCCTCTAGTGATCCGGGCCGGAGCCTTAAAATTCACTTGCTCGATTAGACGTGAAGAATCCAGGGAGTCGCCAGAAATCATTTTCGTGAACATAATGATATCCGCAGTCTGTTGCCGGCAAGAGAGAAGTAAATGGAATATTTTGCACAGTGACGGGTAGTGTTCTCTGTTGAATGGAATGTTTTCCTTGAAGCATAGCCACTTTACAAAACGCTTCCTTCCTGATATATAGCAATGAATAAAATGACAAGATCGATAGCAATGTAAGGATATATGCAGTTGGCTCGGTAATGTATAAAGAAATATCAAATCAGGGTGATTTCATTTCTCTACCAAACGGAGTAGATGCCTTTGCTGCAGCAAAATATGAATCCTATGTCAACGCTTCTCTACCTGAAACATGAAAAGTGATATAGTGCCATTAAGATATACGTGGTACAGAATAACATTCTTTCGTCTAGGAGACGTCGATTTTTTTTCGAGGTATGAAATATTAAACAGTGAAGTGCGATAAGTTAACATAAAAGATATTTATCAGACTTAATTTTCTTCGAGCCAAGGAATTAACATCATTTAGATCCTGCTCCGCTGAAATCTCTTTCCGAGGTCGTTTGGGATGTCGTGCGGAGGAATTTGAAAACCTTTCCTTTCAAAACGAAAATCATCAGTTATTTTCATCCCAGTTTTTAACTTCTTTAGTTTCTTGGGAAACATTGTAGACAGTCACGAGAGCGAGTCTGTTAATAATTATGATATATTTACTTCTTTTTAAGTATTAAATTATCGGCGAAATAATTTGATTATGGAGACATTGTCTTGGAAATGCGTATAGGAATTTCCCCAGAAATCGGTAATCCGGAGAGTTTAATCTAAACGAGAGTTACGCCTGCCGACATACGAATCTAGAATGCTATGCATTTGTGCACAGCATTCTAGATTCACAGAATACAAAGCAGCATTCATGCACAGCATACAAAGATTTCACAAGAGTTCATTTTACAAAGATCCATAGCAAGAGGATAATAGGAAGATCATGGGTTTTTAGTCGGTATGTTTAATCCCAAAAGGTATTTTGCGTTTAATGCCCTGTTTGATGTAGTCTTATCGGTATACAAACATATCCTAGCAGACAAAATTAGCGTGACTGAGGCGCGGGAAGGTTAAGGTGTTTTTTCCTTCTTAGCCTTATTCGTACCACTCATGGGGTAGAGAGATGATGCTTTTTCATAATTGGTGATGAATATAGTTTCGGTGCGCTGATTTTTACGGCCGGATACCCTACAGGCTGTCAACTCTTATAGGGAAAATTGGACACACAAGCAACCATTCCCAATTAAGAAAATGCCAATTACTCGGGACTCGAGCCCAGGACCTAACATGCTAATCACTCTCTCATCGCGGCCGAAGATGTTTTTCCATTAAGTAGTATAAGGGAAATATGGTCGTTGATTACAATTACTACAAGTTTGGATATGAGGAAACGATTTAAACTAATTTAAATGCGGAGTGCTCTTTTTTTGTGGCTGTGAGGCATAGACTATAAAGGGCCACGAAGAGGAGATGATTCGAAGCAAAGAAAATTTTGTTAGGAATTATTCCGAAAGAAATGACAAAAATGAAAACAACAGACCAGGTAACTAACGAAGAATTCCTTGGGGAAGCAACTGAAGAATGAATGTGAAAATCATTGATAGAAAGAAATAGAAACTTAATCGGGCGCTCACGAAGGAATGATACTCTCTTGATGTCACTATTGGGAAGAATCATCGAAGGGATTGGGTATAAAGTGACACCTAGTTTGGATTATAAGAGACAGCTAGTGATTAGCTAAAAGATTAGAAATAATGAAATTATGAAGTAATTGGCTAGGAACAGGATGGCATGGGGAGCTGCAACAATCAAATCTTCGGATTGTTAACTCGGATGGTGATGATGAGCCCTAGGACTACTATTAATGGGATAAGCGATTATATGATGAGAGAGAAGTAGAATCATCAAATAGTCTATTTGTTCTCGAGTGAGATTTGCGTCCTCATGAGGCGTGCTATGGGGTTTTCCTATTTCGATATCGCCCGCATAAGCCAACTGTCTGTGCAGATAAACGAATCTTCAGCATGGATGTGTACAGGCAACGGGACTGAATTGATATGTCATCCGCGTAACAAAATAAACTTGAGGCCCTTAATACAATAAAAAGAATGAGAAACGTAACGAAGTAAGGGGACAGAGCGAATGGAAAAGCGAGGGCGTGAGGAGACACTGCGAATGGAAGAATTGTGGCCGGCATTAAGGAAAGGGACACATGAAAACCCCTTATACAGCATAGAAGATGAAGAGAGAGGAATAAAAGTGATCCCGGATAGATTTTTACGACGCGGGCCCTCTAAGGGAGAGACAGAGTGGGATAAATATATAGAGGGAGGAAAATTAGTGAGGGCGCGGTAATTCAAGCTTAATCCCTGTAGGGCACATAATATGCGAACGCGAATGAGGGGAAGAGATAGATCCTAGAGAGAAAGAGAGAGGCGGCAGGAAAGGAAGTGAAGAGTAAAAGAGTGCCAGGAAAACGGAAATTGGGGAGTGATGAACGGTATCGGAGGGGAATGAGGAGCGGTGGAGAGATGAATGCGTTCCAGACGCAGGAGAGGGGATTTTTGGAGGAAGTAGGATCGGAGTCGATCGGTGAAGGCTGAACGGGGTCTCTAAAGGGAAGGGACACGAACATTTGGAACCTTATATATCCCTTCCTCAAACGGCAGCGTCTTCTCTCTTTCTCTCCCATTGCTGGTTCGCTTAGCTATCCGCAACAGTGCCTTCAGGCGAATAGGAGGCACCTCCTAAGGCCATAAAGCCATCTTCCGTCCGGCTCACGGACGTTTTAAAGGAGAGGAAAAAAAGGAGGAGAGCGTTGTCTATTGAGCGAGCGGGTTGGCCTAGTATTTTGAAGGAGAAAAAGGAAGGTTCGCTTGATTCGATGCCGAGGAAAATCCGAAGACGCTGTCGGTCCGTAGTAATCGCGAAAATTATGGACGTTCGGCGAATTGGAAATGAGCGTTTGGGTCTGTGCTCGCAACAGGGAAACTTCGTGGGGCAAGGGAGCTGAAGATTCCATTGAGAGATTTCTTGACTTGATTAATTGACTTGGCTGACCCTTCGTCTGGAGAGCCGAAAGCAGCTTCTCTTCCGTACAATCTCGATTTTGGGCGCAATTGGAACTGGTGGATTATTAACTAAATACGGAGCGGAGGGCGACATAAAAATCTTGATTCTCTGCAGTCTTTATTGTTTAATTCTAGTTGAGATAAATATTTGAAGGAGTTAAGTTATTAATAGCGCTGATTGAGTGTGACTGGGCATAGATTAGATTTGGTTTTCTATCTTATCCAATTGGCTGACGATTTTATGACAATTCTCTTTCAATTTTGAATGATAGAGATTTGGATAATCAAGTGATTACTTTTAACTCTTAACGATGTAAAAATAAATCATAACTACTTGTACTGTTCCACAATATATATTTATCTTGCGAACAAAGGTTTTGAATATTTATTTCATCTTCAGGCGCTGGCTGAAAAGGAAAAATCCCAAGGAGGAAAGGACATGAAAAAGTCTGACGGGACCGGGACTCGAACCAGGGTCTCTCAATTTCCGCTGATTTTTACGGCCGGATGCTCGTAATGCTTCCGACCCTTATAGGGGAAATTGAACACACAGGATCATTTATAATTAAGAATATGCGGATTAGTCGGGACTCTAACTTGGGAGACCAAGTTCGAGTCCCGGTCCAGCCAGACTTTTTTTCATATCCGTTTCTCCTTGGGATGTTTCCTAGGTGCAAGCCTTTCTGTGCCAAGTCACCTTAACCCTTTTCCTTGTCTTCACACATTTTTATTGCGCATTCTCATCTATTTTTCACCTTTCTGTATCAAAGAGCATATACAAGTTACAAGGATTAAGGAAGTGTTGTTTTTAACGCGCAAACAATATTAGGCAATTGACAGCATATTTATCAGGCGACCATAACTACGATTTTCCCGATTTTAAATCCGTTGTCAGATATCAAATTAGTCAAAGGAGGATTGAATATATGAAATGGAGACTTCCTGTAATTAATCTAATTTTCCTTCTCTTAGTAAAGAATGAGGACCACCACTTGACATCACAAACTTAGCTCCAGTCCGTTTAGGAGGCTTCCATCTATCAATTACTATCTTTCGTGAAAAATAATTAGTCTCAGGAGATTTCTGAAGCTAGATACTCCAATGCTGCCTAAGGAATTCTTCCATCTATTCGTTCAGGAGTTTTTTCGTAACAAACACTCCGTTGAAATCAAATTCTTTCAAACCTCCCGATGCATTACACTGAAAAGCGCCTTCTATGGAGAAAAGAAGAATTAGAACAGGGACTCCCATTAACTCTCAAAGACAAATGGCCACTGACTCATCTGTCTGATAGCCTCTCTCGACTCTAAGGTCACTCTGCACTTCCTGCTCCTATTCATGCGACTCTGAAGCATGTCCGAGCGAACGAAACTCTCTCGTTTTCTCAGCAAGCAACCGGAGACGGCCAATGACAGGACACGATTACGGTCCATTGGCAAATAAATCGTCTTAATTCACTATGCAAAGAGTTCTTGAGTTAATTTTTAGCCACGAAGAGGTCGCCCTATCAATATGAATTGGTGCAGTAATTATAAAAGTATATTTTGGCCTGAAGCATTTCTTTGCGGAAATACCTTTCGTGAGCCGTTTTGTAGAATTTATTTTCTAATCCATTAACTAAAAGGAAAGAAAGTGAATAAGTTGCTTACCGGTTGCTATTTCCAGGGATGCGGCACTCAGCAGTTTACTTCCTGGAAACAAAAATTTTGCGTGTTAGTGTTTTCATTGTAAGTCATAATTTTCACAACTAATTTACGAATGAATACAATTTATAAGACGGAATTAGATTCCTGTCCCCGAAAAAAATTCCTCTTCCATTAATTTCTACCGATAATGTATGGAATTCCATACTTAATCGGTGGCGTATTACCCGACTTTGAGTTAGTATAATTAATTTCCGAGTAGCAAAAACAAGTTTATATTTTTAAATTAGAGGATTTTCAATACATTCCCAAGTAGTTCATGACTGCAAAGCGGTGGTAAATAGCTTTTGAAGATATGGAAACCTATGCACGATATCATGTACTTGATATACGTACTCGTAGTATTTCCGAGAATGTACAAAAATATTTGGAGCATGCATATGTCAATTAATACCATTAAAGAAATATCGTCCACTATATACGTGTGCTGTAATATTCTTATAATAAATTACACCAAAGATTTCAGTTCAAGAATTACTTTTACTAAAAGTAGTAGACTAAACCCATCAGCGAAGGACTTTCTTTTCCATCGCGAAATTCAGAAAATAAAAATAATGCTTTCATTGAATTGGAGTTGATTGATTGATTGATTGGATTGACTGCATTAGAAAACCAAAGACTTCGTCATCTAAATCCCTCATCTCGCAGTGTCTTTAAAAATTTAGAGAGTTCAAGTAAATGGAATTCAAAAATCTTTAATACACCGACCAGACCTCGCGTGATCTAGTTAATGACTTAATAAGTAAAAGTTGTTAATTTTCTTTCTTCGTACCTAAGTATGAGAAAACTGAATTAGCAGTAAAGTATCTTATCCCAATTCCAACTTTCTTCACTCGTCCGACAATCTGTTGAATCGAGTTAAAAAGGAGTTCTAAATGGGTACCTACACCTTTGAATGTTGTTGCCAAATCCGTTCAGGGCGTCCTTTTCTCTCATCGTCTTTCTTAGCAACCGCAGGTTGGACCCATTATGACGCACACGAGATTAAAATAGCCCAAAACAATGCGAGACTAAACAAAGGACATCTTATCTCTACTCTTCTTCCTCCGAAACTTGGCCGCCAATGAACCTCTTGTGTTTCGACATGTATTTATCCTCCCTAAAATTCCAGAAATAAACCCATGACGGTGAAAGAATGCGCAGTAACCCGGGCTCGAGCGCAGGTCACTTTAGTTTCTTTACATGGAATGTCGTCCTTTCCGGATTCTAAAATATCTTCGGATACCTATCGTCTACTTACCCTGTTCACTGTCCCAAATTAGCTTGCGTTATTGTGATATTCGGGAAAGATATTTTGTACTCTCAGATCGTGTTTTGGATGTAGGAAAAAAAGATGTTATAATTGGATGTGAGGGAATTGAACACCTAGAAAATATTGGTTGAAGATGGAAAATGAGATGCCTAGAAGAAGGGAAGTATAGATATGGGCAAGAAAACTATCCTTGATTAGGCCGCATTAGACTCAGGATGTCAGACAAACTGGGAAGGTCGGAAGTCAGATTTAGAAACACAGTATGCATGGTCATCCTTCAATAAGTTAGCTCTTTGTACATAAAAAAATTGATAGAAAACGCTAGCGAAAGAATTAAAGTGGAATGCCAACGGTGGAAGTGAAACATGAATGAAATTTAGGAAAGTTCGGGAGAGTATTTTCGATAAAAGACAAATATTTCACTTTTTATATCAGAAAATAGCAAAAATCAAAGTGCATGTGACGGTTTTGAACTTGTCTGGCGCCTACATTTAAACGTATGGGTTTTTCAGCGTTAGTTCACAATAATATTTACCTCCACTCTAAAGTAATTGCTTTAGGCCTCATAGAAAAGTTAAGCAACTTTTAATTCTTCAATTCAAAATTTAAGTATGTATAGGGTCAACAATAAATGGTAGGAGTTTGCAAAAAGTGATGCACCAACTGTAAAATTTATTTGGAGAATTAAATAGATATACGGTTAAATAGATACAGTGAATAGATATACGGTTATCGAATCACGAAATCCACCGTGGAAGCCATGTTTATTGTGAAATGTAATATATATCTATAGAAAAACTGGGATGAAGCAAGAAACCGAAGCTTTTAATTCCCGCAGTATATCACACCTATATAAGCCTCAGCTCATAAAGTGACTAAGCTCCAGCACGGGGTATTAAGAAATTAGAACTTCTTCCAGAATCTCTCATAGTAAGGGAACTCGATATGTATCGACTATCTGAATGAAAAAAATGTCCCAATTCTAACCTTTGTCGTGTTTCGGCATCATAAATGATTTGCAGTCTTCTCTCGGAAACTTACATCGCTTTCAGTTGGATTATTAAATTTATTGTGTTGCACTTTGACAAAAATAGCACAAAATCAAATTTATCAGTTAAATAAAATTACAATGAGACGATACGAATAGGCACTATAACTGGCACGAATTAAAAGTAAGAGTAGTTAAGGAGACAGTATCATAGTGGATACAAAATAATGTTATTGGATACTCAATGATAGAATAATAGGAAAAGATTAAACGACAGGAAGAGATCAAGTAGCTACATAATTTAAGGATGAACAGAGAATAACGTGCGGATTCAAAAGGTAGTGGCTTAAAACTGAAACAAAATTTCTGGCAAAACATAAAATCGTGGCGATGATTTGAAATTGACAACAAGGCTACGAGTACAGGGTTCTCGTACTTAGCCTTTAAACTTTGAAAGTAACACTTACCGCGACATTTTAGCCCATCAAAATTCCGTTTTCCTCTTACGAATCGGTGTCTGTAATTATTCACCGATTCTGAATTATTTCAAAGCAGAGGGCTCTTATTTTGATTGGCGCGAAAGTAAGCCGCGTTTTCCCTTCTTTTAGATCTTGTCATACGAGGAAGTTTCCAATCCCACTGCACTCTAAAGGCGGTTAAGTTGCGAGGCGTTCGGATTCAAAGGGACGATGTAGAATAACGCAATCCCGCGGTCCAATTATTGGATAATTAGAACGGATCCCGACGTGCTCACTCTACAAATTAACTCTCCTTCTAATTCATTCGGATGGATTTCCATTTTCCGTAGACCTACTTCTCTTTGCTTCGCCATCTTCAGCGCTCGGCGGTTATCCTTGTTTGGAAATTGCCGCTACGACGTCGGGGACTCTTTTTGCTCTCACGGAACCGTTTCCGCGGGTTTAAAGCATCGCGATGATTTAGTTTGCCGCTCCGAATTCCTAGAATTTGGGTAAAATTCGTCGTCTGCTTAAATGCAAACCGGAATGGGTCTCCCTTAATGGAGTTTGAGCACGAGATAATATGAGAGCGGTGGCTTATACGGCCTAGTGTAGTGCTCTCCCACCATTTCGAACGTGAAGTATTCTGGGATATGATTTGTGAAATTTTATCGTAATGTTAGGTGGTTAGGATTGTCTCGTGGGGCGTTCAACTCTGATAGCGCCGCAAAGCAAAGCAAAGATACCGACTTGAAAGAGTCATTCCCGCAAGTGTCTTGGTGGTAAGTATAAGTGAGAGTGCTCCTTTGCGAGAAAGAGAAACAGTTTCACGAACTGCCGGCGATGTTAGTCAATGAAAAGATTAGCAATAAATTCATTCATGAGGTGTGTTGACTAATGTTAAAAAGTATGCACGTAGTTATACTTAATTACATACTCATCGTACATGCGTATAAGAAGGCATTAAAATACTATTCTGTATTGCATTGGCATACGCACTTTACAAATGTCGCATTTTGAAAGGCTCATTGGTTCAAAAGATTATTATTATTATTTATCAAACTCAGAGAAACGTACAGTAGTGCCTAATTTAACGACTGTCTTAGTTAATGACGCAGTCTTTGGTTTACGACGCCTTTTGGTGAAGATTGACGATGAAGAACTTCTTTCAGGACTATTCACTTTATTAATGATATTCTTTTTGCTACGAATATAATTCATTAATTATATGTACCATATTTTACAATCACATTTTAATGAGTTTTATCTGCATATTTGGCATGCAATATGGTCTTGGAAAATCGTGCCGTGGATAACGACGGTTTTGGTTAACGACGGTAATCTTGGAACGGATTACCGTCGCTAACTAAGGTAACACTGTAATAAATTTAAAATAATGGCTTTTTCATTGCTCTCATTATTACCGACTACGATTAATTCATGAACTTATTTACCCGAAATAAACCTGAAAATATTTCTCGGAAACTTCGGAAAATTTCCTAAGACATATCATTAATGATCTTCAAAGAAAGTAATAACCCTACCCCAGCCACGGTCCGATAGGTGACTTTTGAAGATTGCTTCAATTCTACCGTTAACAAAAATATCAATCATAAAAAAATAACTTAGGAGTCATATATAACTATTGAATTTTAGTTTTCCTGTAGTACAATACTTGTTTTCTCGTGGAGGTATCATCCATGAAGCTTTCAACAATTCAGAATAATCTCCGATTCCGAATAATTTCACCCCCAAACCTCTGGGCCTACCCGCTTCTCGCACGGGCTCTGTTAATCCATATTCAGGTTTATGACATACATGAATTTGATGGAATATATTTCAATATTTGGAAAAGTTCAAGCAATGCCCTTGCATTTGAAAATTTCTTTTATTTTCTGCAGTTTTGATTTTATATGTAAATAAAAATAAATAAATAAATATGTTCTCTGCATTCCAAAAAATGAATTTAGAATTGCCTAAGTGTTAATTTCTTCCAGGATTAATCGTTGCGGAAACAGCTTTTAAAATGTCCACAGAGTAAACTGTAGACTGTATTTTCGTTATAAGTCAGACTATACGAAACTATCGATACAGCATGACTAATGAAATCGCTTATCACTCCAGAAAATTTAAGAAAAATGTATTGGGTTAAACTCAACCTCAATTTCATCTTAGTAAAAGTTCATCATAATGAGAAAAGGTTTTTCCCCAGTGAACACGTAAAACTACCTTCTTCTGAAAGTGCTCGATGGCGGTTAAGCAAAGTTAAACCGGTCGTAAAATTGTGGCAATTTTATGGAGCTTTTAATATTTTTTCCCTTTTTCATTAAACAATTATAACTTTCAGCCTGAATTAAGATAAATGAATCATGACGATTGACCAAATACGACGCATAAGCCGGATGTACTTAATAACCATTGAAATAGAATTTAATTTCGCGTATCTAGTGTTTGTACGATGGATTGGAATGGAAGAATAAAGCTTTGACTGGCTTAGAGCTTAGTAAGAGATTTGTAAAGCGAAATCTCCATTCATGCTCAGATTTACGGAGGTTTAGCTGTTTCCATATTCCCGTCGATGTTTTGATTTCATCGCCAGTGCTAACGAGAGCAGCATTTTCGCTGCGATGTCACCTATAGACTGATTGAAGATTATGAAAGGATGCCCTTATGTGAAACCTAAGCATATTCCAATATTGGAATTTTGCGTAGATAAAAAACTGTATGAAACGAAGTGGATCGCCGCTCCGTTTTTATTCAGCTATTAAATGTGCCGCTGGATCATCGTCAATCAGTTACATGTCGAAACATTCATGTCAGTGGAGAGAAAATATTTCCTTTCGGGCATAAGGCACCCAATGGGTATTTTTCATTTTTTCTTTATCATCGATACGTCTTCCCTGTTTATTTTTCCGGGTAATTACTATTGATATTGACTTGATTTTCAATATTTACCGATGTGTGGTGAGGCAGAAATCTGGAAAAATACGGCAACTGAGGCAGCTGGACTAAGTTATCTGGGACGTGAAATCGTTAAAGCCAGCCTGACAAGTGAGCAGGAATGTGAAGTTAAACAGTGGAGTCAAAGCTACGATGAGAAACGTACTAAAACCCCAAATCTACGAATGCTTGAATTGAGGATCGGCTCTTATTACGATGAAAGTGGTTTATACGATGTGGGACGTGTGAGGCGGTTCTGAATAGCAATTTTAGGTTTCAAAGGATGGAAAATTTAGATCTGCTCCGTCTTTATGCTGCAATCTAGTTTCATTTAACTCATATTCCAGTAAACTTATGTCAGAACAATACCACATTTGATAAAATAAAGACCTACTCACTAATGCATTGCCAAAGAATGGCTTGAAATAATAGTTTTGTATGTGCATGATGCTGGAATAAAATCTTGTTATTAACAAAATCAAATATTTGTTAGTATTATCAATTTCAGAATTTCTTTTCTTTACTTTGAGTCTCAAATGTTTGAGGCGAATAATTTATTGGAATGGTAGTGACATTTTCCTAGTTAACTCTCAGAATTAAAGTTTAGTTATGGCCTAAACTTTGGGTTAAATTACCACCTAGGTGAGAACCTCGTTAATTTACACATATTAAAGCATCATGAGTAGAAATTGCCATGGATGGCGTGAAATTGATGACACTGTTATAGATAAATTACTGAATAATAATTCTTGACTGGGTCAAGCCCATGTGCTGTAATTAATTAATAAGCAATTTGATATCAGATTAATCAATCTAAAATTAAATTCAATTATTGACCATAAATAAAAACTATGACTTCAATTGGAAACAATCCAATTTTCTAACTGCTAAATAATAGTCACACAACTGAATTTTTAATAATAAACCGCGCACATTATACCAGATTTTCCTATTTTCTCATTCTCCTATTACAGAAACAGTTGAGATACATTAATTTTGTTAATCATGCGAGGTGATTGCACGAAAGGATTCGAAACGTTGGTTAACTACTAAAATTTTAATTTACTTCTCAAAGGCTTTGTAATCGGTGGACTATTAAAATATCTTTGAATACGCTGGTGTGAATATTCAGGCAAAATATCTGGTTAGGCGATTAATCAAATTCTTATTTCGCGTACGATGACGCATAATTAGGAAACACCCATCATCTGTTTCAAATCGTTTGCGGATAGTCCCAGCAAGAAGTAGCAATTCTTCGGCCGCTTTAAATCGATCTACGCAAAGAGACCGAACAATGGCGCTCAAAAATAGTTAACCGTAACATGCAAAAAAGGTTTTTGTTACCCTTTCAATCGCCTCTAATTTTCTCGGTCGACGGAGCGTCGTTGAAAAGGCGGGTTCCCCTGCTCAACAATGGTCTATGCCTCTTTTTAGCTCCCGTACGCCAGATGTCTCCCTCATCCCACCGCGCGTTAGCCTGACGTCCCTATTTGTATCGCAATTTGGACGTGACATTCTTTTTCATAGCTTGTTTTCCCTTTTACTCAACAACCCTTTTCATCCCAGCTTCCATCCTCCCGACCTATTTACTGACTTCCCCGCCCGGGATGCATTTCTTTTTTCTACCAGTCCTTCATCCTAGTAGACAAGCCTTTTATTCGCCATAACCTTTCACAGCATGTTCAGGAGAGGTATTTGCCCATTCGACCCATATTGTTGTCCCTAGACTATTAACCCGTTCCATTTCACATCAAGTGTTCATCACAGATTTTCAAAAAGAATCTATTATGATCACGTTCGTGTACACATTTGCTAATCTATACATTTATTAAATATGCATTTGTAAATATTTAAACTGCACATAGTACCAGTCCTATGGAGGAATGGTTAGCGTGCTTATTCTCCAACCCCAAGGTTCCGGGCTTGAGTCAGTCGGATTTTTCTGGTAAGGGAATGTCGTTTTCAATCGTTAAGATTGATGTAATTGTTCCTGTTTCCATTAAAGGAATTTTAATCTTATTATTCATCCTATGCCAGTAGCTTCTACAATGAATAAGTTAAGCGTTGATTTTGCGTTTCGTTAAATTTAATTAGAAATAATGGCCGAAATTGAGAGATACTGAAAGATAAAAAACAGAAATTGAATTGATGTACTTAATTTCGTCATAGAATGTTGTTAATATTTGAAATCCCGAAAAATTGATGGATCGATCTTTCCAAAAAAATTACGGAGCAAGGATAGCAAATATTTAAGTTTGTGTCTGTGAAATTTTCTTTGCTAAAACAGTTGCTACGACGCTTTTTCTGTTCGAGAGTTTATTCACTTTGGTCGCTAAAGTCAGCGACGACGATCACCCCTATAACTACCAGGAAGAGGGTGCATTATCGATACATTTCGAAGTAAATGACAAACCAATGTCGTAATAGACCGCATGATGCAAAGCCATCCCAATAATAACGTAGATTTAAGTTTTAACCTTCGAATAAATCAAATCAAAAGCGAAGGATATCCGACCCAATTTACGTGTTTTGAAGAAGGAAGGATCCTTGGAGAGTGGAAAACAGAGTTTTATATCATGGAAGCTTATCATTGACTCCTCCGTGCTTCTTTCTAAATTTAGTAACAGTTTTACTTGGGCTTCCTACAATGTAACAATCTAACACAGTTCACTGTATAGGAAATGTTGCCGTAATTGTTGATAGCATGAGAGGCTAGTTTGTAATAATTCAGCAGTCAGGCTAATGTCAAACGCGAAGAGTGACGACGTGAGTTCCTCTCCACTGTTCTAACCTTCGCTTGTCCTCGCTTTTCTCTCCCACATCACTTTGTCCCTTCATTACCTCAGATGTTCCAGGCTGCTCCCAGCGCATCTCTGCTGTCTTACTAACCATCGCGAGTCCATTGTTCCTCTGACGCCCCGTCCTCTTGCGGGCGTAGGCTGAATCGTGGTTGGAATGACATAAAGGGTTTTCCTCTTCCTCCGGAGTGATTGGTTAATTATTTTGTCTGCACGTAATCCGCAAATTTCACCCTGGATATCTCTTTCGATTAAACTAGCAGACTGCGTACCAGTGCGAAGTTTCAATCTCGAATCGTCGTCTCCGTGGAGTTTCAATGTTTTCCATAATGTCATTTCATAGATATCGGTAAATATTTAACATTTGTTCCGACCAACTCCGAAAGTCAAGTTGAGAGGAGAAGTTTGAAAAACCAGAAACTTAAGCTTGGTCACGGACTTCATTTATTAAAGCGTAAGGATCGCCAGCCGAAATGTTACCATTAATTCTGATAATCTACAATAAGTCCTAATGATGTTAAGCTTGAATGAAAAGATAGTTATCCGAAGCGAAGAGAAGTTGCCACATATTTCAGTCGGAAAAGTGTACGTTCTCAGTCGTAGAAATCGAAAAATAGCTAAGAAAGGGCGAGAAAAAATACCCAATAGAGATAAAAAATAAATAAACGTCTTTCTTTGGGCAGGATTGAGCCTAAAACGTCTCCTCTTTCATCTGACCCAATTTCAATGAAACAAAAAAAATATATAGAACGTTGACACTAGTACATTAGGATGGCTGAGAAAATTTTAGAATGGTAGATTTATAAATAAAACTTAAGAGTTCAATGTAGAAATAAAAACCCACAATTGGAAAATACCCACAGAAAGGGGGCGAGAAAAACTTGTCCAAACCTACAGAGAGATACTATCTATATATTCATGGTAGTCTGAGTCAAGGAGAAACAATCCGGAGAAAAATATGCCACAAAAAAATTCAATCAAAAAATTGATGGAGATAGGGAGATTGAAATTCTAACAATCCTCATAACTGCATAAAGTAAAGTGCGGACATTTCTCGTAAACCGTTTCATTTAATATTATTTTAAAAGAAGTAAGTAGAGAGTACATCGAGGTTCGGAATTGTTAAGAATTCAAAAGTTAGTCAATTACGGACTAAACGTGAAAGATCATTTCTTCGATTTTAAATTTTTATAGGAAGGACTGGATAGAGATGTAAAAGCAATCATGGCAATTTGCGGAAGAAGCACAAATAAAATGTGATTTTCAAATGAATCAAGATATGAACGAGAGCTGTGAGAGTCAAGGCATAATTTTCCTCGTGACATTTTGACATCATATTTGACAGCTGGGGATGCTAATGCATTAAAAATTGTAAATTGATTTTCAGTTATTATGGTCATTACCAATACATGCATCATTTATTAAGCGTAACGAAAAATCATTACGGAAAACGTATAAAGAACTAATTTTACAACAGCAAATCATTGATAATTATCTCTATGTGGCGCTAAGATAAGCACTTTATAGGTTCTACATTTTTCGAAAGACGTAATTTAACGTGGAAAGCTATCATTGACTAAAATATGTGAAACAGGTGCCATGGCTAACATATATTCATATTACTTTGTTTTACGAGATCGTTAGCCTACTTTTTCCCACATTTAGGTAACGTTATTCTTTGTATCGTCTGATTCGACTTAATAATCGTCGTTCTACAGGGATATATCATCGCTAGTGTGGAGTAGGATAGAGCCCTCCCATTTGAATTTCTTTGATACGTAACCCAGCAAAATATTTTACCTCATCCCTTTTCCTTGTGACATAGATATTTGGGATACCTAAATGTATTTTTAGACAAAATTGGAAAAAGGACGATAAAAACAAGGCCAGGAAGTTCTCTATTAACTAAAATTTCACCCTCCTTTGAACACGGAAGATTCTCGGACTTACTTGCGATAAGGGGAAAATTCCTCCTTTGGGATCCTCTAGCACCAAAGGCTTGTCATTAAATCACTCCTAAGAGCTAATAAAGAGTGTATGCCATTAAGCGGCCCTGTGTGCGTGGCCTCATTCACAGAGTCAAAGCGTTTAGGAGAGGAATGCATAGGAAAACGGAGAGCGACAGAAGACATTCCGCCAGAGTCGGGGGAGGGGACATTAAATTCCTAAACAGTGACAGTTTTCCTCCTCTTCGCATTAGCTCTCATTAAAGTCTCTCAGATGAGCCTAATAACGAGAGTGCCTCACTACCAGGTAATGAAACTCCCTTAACGGTTCCTATGTCGACAGGAATCTCCACCATTGAGATCAGAAGCCGAGGAGTCATAATCACGTCGTTCCTCGTCACTCTCGCAAGGATCAGATCTTTATTATTCTTCCTGAGGCCTATCTAAACCGCTTTGCAATTTATCCTTTGTGATTCCTCCGCCAGCAAATCCACGTGTTTCGCCAAACTCAGCGCCCGCGGCGGGTGGTAATCGAACTGCTATTGCAACACATCGTATTCCTAGAACCAGGATCCTCTTCAGACGGCAAATAAGCTCTCAGCGTTCAAACTAATTACCGTGATTTATTTGGCCAAGCGGCGCGGGTGACGTTTAAGTTAGACGCTCTCGATCGTCAAGTATCAGCATACGTTTACGGATACGTGGCTGGAATGGTATTGACATTTTTTAATTTGTATTCAACTGGTGATAAATTTAAAACTGGTTTAAAACTTCGGCGGCTTAAATTGTTCATTTCTTTATTTGAAAACTCCGATTTTGACAGTAATCCGACGTTTGATACTACTACGAAACGAATGATTGCCACGAGTTCAAAGGAAGCACTAAAGAGTCATATTGCACAATCTTATAATGCTTTCAATGATGGTATACGCAAAACGCTTACGAACATTATGAGTATAGAATATACCTAAAGAGCAATCGAATTTTAATGCAACATTTTTGATTTGGGTCATTTCTTACTTTATCGTTTCAACAAGGAAGCATCCATTAGTAAGAATGGATAAACTTTCGTTGGATAAGAGAGATTCTACATTTATCACTGTTGCTATACATTTCTAATTCTCATGGCCGGAATTTAATAGTCGGTAATAATAAGTTTAATTTTGACAAAGTATATACTTAGAATCAGAAATTATTTGATGAGTGATTTTAATGAAACAAATGAACATTAAAAACATAAGATTTTTCAATAGCCTCAAAACGTTAATAAAATCCAGTTTAGAAATAACCCATTTAATCTCTCCCTGGAACCCGAATCTGATCGCTCGGAAGTCTTCTAAGAAATTTAGTCAGTTCCACAGCTTCTGAATGTATAAGGTAATTTAATAATTACTTTAACTTCAGTTTAAAAAAATTGATTAAAATGATTATGATAATGATAATGATACATTCACATCAACTTTACCGTCGCAAAAAACAAAAGTTCAGGAGGATATCTGAATAATCTCAATATTTATACACCAAAATTAGCTTATCAATATCTCGGATCATTAGGTCGTTGGCTACGTGAAGTGAGACAATTAGACGAAATTAGCTCCAGCTAACAGACATCTCATACCTTAGGGTCAAGTTTGTACGAAAAAAATGGGTAGATATAACTGTGGCTCAATTCCAAACGTTTATTTAAGATACCATCCGAAGCATTAAACTTTTCCTCCTAACCTTCCCTCGGGTTCCTTCCTATCCCAGAAAATATCAAATTTTACGATCCGAAGTCGGATAAAGTGTTTCATTGGAAGAATGGCGCAGATATAAAAATTTCACCTAGAAAACCACTTGTGAAAATAGATGCGCCTTAATAAAGGAAATGGAATTACGACGAGTATTGGGATTCCAAAAACTCTTCCTCCAGCGATAAGGAGCGCGGCTAATCGTAATTGATCTCCGAATACGTAATTACGGGGCTTATCTTAATTGATCACCGGGTTTATTGCTGCCGTGGGCATTGAGGAATTAGTTTGTCAGACTCTCGTGATCTGATAACTTTAATTTTTTTAGGAAGTTAACCGGTTTTATCTTTCGGGAATACTGCAACAAACTTATAAACCTGAGAGGAGATTTATGGATACAATATATTGCTGACGGTAATTAAAATGTACAGCACAGGGTAAGACCTGTACTTTACACTGTTTTACTAAAAGGACTTGTTCTAAGGGGAAGTTTTCCCTAATTTACGGGAAGTATATTTGGCGATTCCAATAACCTAATTTTTAATCCAGAATTTTGGCCATAACAAGTAACTCTTCTTGTAAAAAGAAGGAACTAAAACAGTAAAAGAGACTAACAAGAGAGATAAAGATGCCGGAGAATAACAGATGAAAAAAAATCTCGTTAACAATGTTAACGGAATATGTGTGGGTAAATATTAAGTTACATTAATAATTCGCCTTTTATAATATTCCTTGTTACAATTATAATCGTTATTTGAATCTTAGCAGTAACAATCAACTCCTAGAGCTGATCAGGACAGTAATTCCTGTTAGTAAAACCCCGGACGCAACAAGATGGTGCAAATCAAAGGAGGCGCAAAATTTATCAATAAAATTTGTACAAGGTTTCACGGAGCAAAGTCGTAGAAAAATTCTACAAAAGATAACACTGTTCGTTTCAGTTTTAAATGCAGTCCTTTCACAGGACTTTCTAATTTTTCAATAGAAAAGGTAATAGTAGAAATAATAAATATCAATAAAGAATTTGATGAATTTCAACTACTGAGAATGCGTAAAAGAAATCTTTAATATATTTAACTTTTTATTCAGTAGTTAACCTTAATATAATTCCCTAGGCACACAATTAACAAGCTACAGCGCTGATATAGGTAGCTATAATTGTAATGCTTAAATTATTCTGAACCACCAAACATCAGTGATACTTCATCAAATAGATAACTTCATAGTGTCACCTTCGTTGCAATTTTTTTCTCTACCGTTCTAAAGCGAGTGCCATTTTTTCCTTTCGCTATTTCCATTCTTTCTCCATCACTTAATTGGAGCGAATTTATGCATGCTCAAACATTAGTAATTAATACAAACGTCAAATTTACAGGATATTACCCCACCGAAAGAGAGGGAAATTTATCACGGATATTTCTGGACGCCCGCCAGAAGATGACGCCTAATAAATCCCGAGGATCAACTCGTCCAAACACTTCCTCTGCGAATAAATTACGGCATCTCAAGCCGCATAACCGTCCAAATAATCAGCTATTCGATTCAATTCTCATCTCACTTTAATTAGTCCCCGAGAAAACTCGCCCTCTCAACGCGAAAGAATGTATTCCTCGAAACAATTTATAGCCCTCTCCTTGGCAACACTCTGGGCCGGGATTTCTTTTCCCCATCATCGCGACACCGTCTTTATGCGCGGCTAACGCCCTTAAAACCTCCCAGCCCTTTTGAGTAATGCCCTTGTTTCCGATCCCCATTCAAATCATTCTTATTTCCTCGCACTCTTGGACGGGAGCATTATCGTCATCAACACCCAGCCCCTCATGTCCTCATCCGCTCCCTCCCATTGCCTCCCCGAATCCTCGCACCACATTCGTTTTCTCATTACGCACACTGTCCCAACTCACACGCCACCCTCTTTCCAGAAGCCCTTCGCACACACGCCGCTCTTTCCTCTCCTTCAATCCACCACACAATTCCTTCCCGCAGCCAATCCCTCGGCCGCACCGATTCCCAGACCGCTAGACACAATGCCTCCCACCGCAGCTTTCCCTTCTCTCTTGCCAAACGCACCGTCTTCCAAAAACCAACCCTCATCCCCTTCGAGAGAGCGTCATCATCCCCTTCTCGCCCTTGGTCTTGCTGCTCTCACCAGCCTCTCTTTCCCTTTCCATATCACTTCTCCTCTTCTCATCTACTGCCTCATTATTCCCCTATGCGTCTCTCTTTTGTTCCGTTTCATTAACTATTCCATCGAGAACGCATTGAAACTTAACCCCTTTCCTGACAAATTATTTGCATAAGTCGGTCTTAGAAGAAAGCAAACTTTTGATTTGCTTAGAGGCTTTCGCTGTGTAGTTGTTTCATTGATAAAAGACATCTTTGCGGAATTCAATTCAATTTGTACAACGCTGTGAATCCCGCAAAGACGTATTTTATCAAACGTTTTATTTTTTTATTTGTGTGCTTATACCTAGCTAAGAACGGAGAAAAGGTATATTTCCCCCCCTTGAAAACTACTCATTATTATATTTAACTTTTTTATTTCCTCAAATATAAACTTGCTTACTGTATATTTACATGCTGGACATAATAAAAGAGGCGTAGATATGGAACGCCGGCAAAAGAAAGCATGCTAGACAAGCTCAATACGCGCGACAGCTTAACTTAGAAATCTTTTTGAAAGTAAATAATGGTCAAAATGCAGAAAATCCTAAATACGAGTATCTTGGGCGTGACTAAAATTCTAACAACTCTCACTCGGATGCGTTAAGGAAGTGGTTAATGGAATTCAAGCTATACTAGTAAGCACTATGCATCAATTAGTATTCTGTTCTTATTAGTCTTTCTGTTCCTGAATTAAACACTTCCTTCCTTATAATATGAATACCTTATGCGTGAATTCACACCGTGATGAGATTTATTACGCACTGCACGTTATGTATTAAGAAATTTTCGTTCTTATTAAAGGAAGAATCGAAAAACTCTGACGTAGCAGGGGCTTTAAACCCGAATCCAAAATCCGACCAGCCCACCATCTGGCGTGTGCTCTACTCAAATCCGTGCGCAGGTTTCCTCACATTTCGGAGATATTTATTTAACGACTTTCGCACAAAAGTTTTGTCCAAAATTATCCACCTCCTTGAGATATTTTCAGTGTCCTTATTATGACTAGGATATAAAGCATTTTGATGCTTGAGTTGAGGGGGTAAGGGGCCCATTCATTCATTATCTGATCTTCGACTCTTTTTTTCCTCCGATTCTCTTCGCCAGGTATTAGGTATATATAATTTACGTGAGAATCATTATTTTCATATTTCTCCTTCACTTCTCTCTTTCCTCCATTTTAATGCCCTTTAAGAACAATTAGGTAGGGAATATTGCCTGCGTTTCCAAATACCGATGCATACTTGGAGGTGTGAAAATATTCCAGTTACCTCCTTTCTAAAGAATGTGATTCCTAAAGCTATACCTTCAGTTTTGTTCAATATACTGCAAACATTTCGACTTTTTGTTGAACTGAAACAAAGACTTTTCGGTTTCAGTCTCCCAGTAGAAATTTGATCAGATGTCTGGGTCACTGTCTGTACAACTCCCTATCGGACTCAGTCAGAATCCTTCACTTATTTCTTTTATTGTGTCCTCACAAACATCCATTCATCTGAAAATTACAGGAGAGGTGTAAACAGTAAGAATAGACGAGCACACATGACAATTCCCTAACCAGAAAATCCGAATAGCCGGGAATCGAGCCCGGAACATTGAGATTGGTGCTAACGTGCGAACCAATCTGCCACCGCGGTCGCTTAATTTTTTTTGGTTGTTCTTCCTTCTAATTTTTTTTGGTTGTTCTTCCTTCACGCAGATTGCACAACCGTTTCAAAGTCTACGTACTTATTTTCGAGCGTAGTTAAAGAGAAAAGAGAAAGAAAATCCTTCTCTTATTCTCCTTTCTATACGTTCTTCCTCTGTCTCTCTCCTTTGCATTTCTGTGGAATCTCTCTCCCTCCCACTCCCCTAAACCTTCCTTTCATCCTTGCTCGTCTTCCTCCTTCAGCAGCCCATCCTCATCCACGTATGAAACCATTTATACGTCTCAATTTCGCACGTACAAAGTCATTTGGCTCTCAGTCACTTCCTCGTCTTTCTCCTCTAATCTTATTTTACTCGACTTGCCTCTCTTCCTCTCTTACCATCTTCTCACTATTCTCCCCCCTTCAATTCCCCGTCTTCGCTCCTTTTCTCCTCCTATTTCACATCCTCATGCAACCCCATCTCCCCCTCTACCTTCATTCTCGCTGGCAGTTGCCCACTGCGGCCAGGATCGATATTTAAGCCACCCCTCGACGAATCTTCCTTAATCCTCCTCTACCTTCGATCCTCAGCAAGGAAAGCAGATATAACTGCTTGCATAAGCATTTGCTGCAGATCGTAAACAGCGCGGCGTTCCTCTAGATGCTTTCCTTCAATCGAATTTCACTCACAACTGAGACCAAAGCAACGTGCATTGAAGTCGAATGGAAAATTTAAGGGAAAATTTCGAAAATTCATAATTGATATATCGCTTCCTGCTTCGAAATTTGCAAGGGTAATTTTCTCTTGGTCGTTAGGCGCTGTTTAACCGGATTCTTGTTTTTATCTAAAGCTACTCATTTAAAGGAAAATTTGAAATGAATCTTCGACTACTTTCACTACATGTATAGCAAATATCTTTCGGACTAGATTAGTTATAGTGTACCCTACTTGCAATCAATATCAGTTCTCGTAAGCGTTATAATTTTAATATGTGGAACAGGTAAAAAGAGCTTATATTATCCGAAGGAATATTAAACGGAATAAAATTCACACCCTATCGCTGATGCAGATTGCTGGCATACATCTCTACAATGTTGGCATACATCTCATGAATTAGTTCTTAGTTTTCTCCAAATGCCATGTTAGGAAAATCGTTATATTACCATTCATAGCTCTGCACCAAAGTGGTATAACTTTAAATATTATTTTAGTAAATTATATCTTAATGCTTATGTGAGGGTAGGGGCCCAGTAGGTATGCGTACTATTTTATTAATAAATATACGAAAGTTACGCTCAGTAATTCAGAGATTTCTCAAAATAAAACTTCTCAGTAAAATTGCCAAACCAAAAGCAGAATTTAATTGCATATCAAAGACACGTCGAATATTTACACCTAAAAATAGATAAAGGAAAAGCTAATTCGTATGTAGGAATTTACAACTCCATTAAAATTTTTATCTGAATCTTCTATGCGTCAATTACAATGTCAATACCTACTAATAGCTTCTGCAGAATCTGATTTTCATTCTGAATCGATAATATTCATCAGTCCTTCTTGAAGTTCAGGCATATACCTACTGGATTATGAACGAAATCACCTAGACAACATTTTATATCAAAGAAATTGAAGAAGCGTAACTTTAATTTGGGAAAACTGGAAAACAATTGCTATGAATGTTTGATAAAATAGTAAGTCGAATTTCATGGTTGGTAATCAAGTTCTTATTGTTGATAAGTTTCATTTGAAAATATCATCAGACTTTCTGAGAGTAAATATGACACAAATATCAAATTATTTATTAGATTCAGTCGGCGTTCTAAAAAACCGATGAGTCTACTTATTGGAACGAAAAATCTTGGGGCTCCCGGTTAGCAAAGAGGACAACGCGTTCTGTTTTGATGGAAACGGTTCCGGGTTCGTTTCTCGGTGGTACCTTACGTGCGAAATAACCTTAGCTGTCAAAGCACTTTTAAAGTCACTACTACCATGAAATACTCCTGGACCAGAGTCGCAACGAGGACGGCGAGAAAATTGTGCATTATAACTCAGTGTCTAGGTATAATAAGTCAACCTCGGAAATAATCTAAGGCATCATTCACGTACCCAAAACCCAAGGGAAGACGTGCCCTGTCTACTTTCAGAATTTGCACAGACTCCTCACGTAATTTCGGTGCACTTGCTCCTTTCAGCGAAAATGCCTCCGCAAAGCCACCTTTTGTATCGAGCCGTGACACCAGCGATACCTGCTCCTTCCCGTCATCCACTCGCGCCACCTCTTTCATCTCATATCCCATCATTCCAGACTGTTTGGGTTGGGTCGACCGATTTTTGAGGCCAAGAGAAGTAGAGCCAGAAAAAGAAAAACATGCCCGTCTACGCTCGTCCGCAGAGTGCTAAGAATGTGGAAGAGGCAAAAAAAAGCGCACGGAGTCTGGCAATGCGGATAAATGTAAGGAGAGGAAATGAGAGGTAAAAAAATCAGAGACAAAGGAATGTGCGAGGAAAATGGAAACAATGGGGCATCGGCCGGGACGTGAGTTGCAGAGGCGGTTGAGTGATTGAGTATAGAGGAGGTAGAATTAGGGTGCATTTTATTTTTGAGCTGGTTGGGGAGGAAATCCGTCTTTAGAAACGGCGATGTATTTACTTATTCTTTCTTGAGCCCTTGCTCCCCGCTGCTGTTTGCTAGGATTTTCGAGGGGGAAAACTCCCCGAAAGTAACTTATGGAGTTGCGAGATTTGATATCACCCTCATACATTGTGGGAATTTTTCACAAACTAAAAATACATACAAGTGTAGAGAAGGTAGTTGGATGTATAAAGACTAGAGCACCTATATTCACGATTTTGGTTTATTTGTGTCCTTTTCGGACAGCTGAGGAATAGGATGGTAGTGTAAGAAAATGGTCAAGGCATATTTATGAAGATGTAAAATTAAGGACTAAAATCCTCACTCATTAAGGATTAAGTGATAGCTTTATTTGATGACGCAATATACTTTGGAAAAGAGAGAAACCGGATTCCAATATATTATTCCCTAAATATTTTGTCCATATTATCCTTTCTGCAGGTCTCTTTTATCAGATTCATTGTGCTCCAGAATACCTCTACTGTAACACACATCAAGTAAATGCTTCCGATCTTAATCGAGCGAGAATAATGAACGAGTGCTATTTACTCAAAGCCCAACCAAAATGGCCTATAAAGGGGTACTTAAGTACCTCAAAAGTAGAACTAGAGCTATTTATACGATAAGTAAAATGTTTTATGACACCTCCTTTCTCCATTTTTCACTGTTTTTGTGAACCATTCTGTCATAAAGGAGTTTGCTTTAAATTGTATTTTACGATTAATTTATCATTTAGGAAGTCAAAATGCTCAAACGAGAGAGTCTTAGTTTAAGTCCAGTCACATCTGTGGACTTCGAACAATTTGATGACTCCCTATTCATGGAAAGAATCAATCAGGATGGCACCGTACTCTACATGGAAAATAACATTGGAAAGGAATAACATTGGAATTAGCGTACAGTATGAAATGTCATCATACCCACTAGAAATTCCAAGGAAGAATGGACTTGAAAAAAGTCTGACGGGACCGGGAATCGAACCCGGGTCTCCCAATTGCCGGTCGGGTGCTCTGTCCGTTGAGCTATCCCGGCAGAACA
>KZ308334.1:571159-620498 GCA_000376725.2 Ladona fulva | reverse complement strand
TTAGAGCAGTAATTTTTTATTACCACGAGCCTAGTTGTTAATTTTATGAGGAGTTAAAAGGATACTTCTTAAGACATTTACATCACAGCCATCAATGTTCAACCTCACCTGCCACTGCTTAAAAATCAATCGATTAGAAATGTGTAGAATACATTTAAAAAATCTAATGTAAAAATGTAGCGTTGAAATGCCAAATGTCTCAAAAAAATGAATTAAGAAAAATTACAGCAGAAAATTACAAAACGGAGACTACATTTAGAAACATGAATAAAGATATTCGTATTTCACCACTGAAGTTTTGATTTTGATTCAG
This sequence comes from Ladona fulva, assembly GCA_000376725.2. Classification (NCBI taxonomy): domain Eukaryota; kingdom Metazoa; phylum Arthropoda; class Insecta; order Odonata; family Libellulidae; genus Ladona; species Ladona fulva. The sequence continues at coordinate 620,185 of KZ308334.1, read as the reverse complement.
AAAAGAAAAATTGATATATTTAACTAAACATAACTTACCAGAAATATTTACTCCAAATCCGGGAATTATATCCACACTACAAACAGAGAATACTGCAGGGAACAACTCGTCGAATTTGCGACGTATCGAACGGTATAATACACTTTCCGTATCTTATACCGTTATCACCGTGATGATACTGAACTGCACCAAAACCAAAATATAACTGACTCTGCGTGTATATATGAACTAAAACATGTGAAAATACAGTATGAAGAAACCCATTTCCCAAAAAGTACACACAGCTGAGTATCATAAACCGAGCTCCTTAGAGACATTTTACTCAGGGTTAAGGGCGCTTCAAGACCTTCTCCCAATAACGGCCAGATGTGAGCTTGTTGTCCCTGTAACTGAGGGCCTAAAAGAGGGTAAAAAGAGTAAGATGAATTAAAATAGCTTTAAATTTTTTTTCCTGAAGTAAAACTTTCGCAAATTGTGTATCTATCCAGAGATATGATGGAATCGGTACGTTACTGCTAAATTTACCCTTGCGTTAAAGGTTTGAGCGTGGAAATACTTCATATATCTTATTATTTCGTGTATTAAATTATAACAAAGGTTCGTCTTAGCATATATTTCGAGAAACATNCGCAAGATGGTGCGCACCCAGGAAAAATCCCAAGGAAGAATGGACTTGAAAAAAGTCTGACGGGACCGGGAATCGAAACCGGGTCTCCCAATTGCCGGTCGGGTGCTCTGTCCGTTGAGCTATCCGGGCAGAATATTTCTCCGAGCCATTCGGGAGAAAGAAAAAAAAAACCTTGCGCAAAGTCACCCTTACCCGTTTTCCTAAATACCCACTAGAGTTTGTGCGCCATAATAAATACCTAGTAGTTACACTCAGCAGTACTTTATCGTTCAAAGAACATATTAGTGACATTATAGGAAAAGCAAATAGAATGCAGAGATTGACAAGTAGAACACTGAGAGGATGTCCATCAAAAGTCAAATAAATTGCTTATTTTTCCCTCATTATGCCTAGTCTCGAATACTGCTGCGCGGTTTGGGATCCACATGAAGTAGGGTTAGTTTCAGATATAGAGAAATGGTCCAACGTAGAGCAGCTCGTTTCGTCACTGGTTACTTCAGGTTCGACAGTAGCGTTACGGCTATGATAAAATCCCTCGGGTGGCATTCGCTCCAAATGAGAAGATCGGATTATAGACGAAAGCTTTTCGACAAATTAATCGATTCAGAATTTTTAGATGAAGTGGAAGACATAGTTATTCCGGTAAACAGCAAGCGCGATCTCCGAGAGGCGACTACCAAGCGTTACAAGGAAGTAATCGCTAAAACAGATTGTTACTTCTGGTCGTTCTTTCCACAGGGCATTATATATGTAAACACGATGGATTAGGTTAGGTCTTTGGTGTTGCAACACCCCCTGCCATGCGCCACTGGCGGCTTGCGGGGTATAAATCTAAATCTAAAATCTAAAGGCATTGAATTTTACTGTTCTCTCCGTAGAACCAGATCAAAAGTCGCATTCTAGATTCTGCCGCTTGGTTTCATCTTCAGAAATGATCCCGCCTCGTATTTAACGGTTTGCATTTTCGAAATTCTTCATTAATTTCCTTCCCTTTTCATAGATCACGCTTTTGTATGTCAGGTAACTAAATCACGTCCTGTATTCGGCATACAAAGGAATAAACTGCTAAAAACCACGTAATTTCAAGACCTACAAAACTCAAGCAAATGAATCTCCCCCGATTTCTTCCCCTTTGCCTAATTTCCTGTACTCTCTTTCGTCCTGAATACGTGATCTCCAGGCAATTTTGTGAGCAATACGGCCAACATCGATCCTATGAGACGACCGCAAAATTTCCTTTCCGCGCCCGTTCGCAGCAGTAGACAACTCGCGCAGCATCGGGTATAATGTTCCGCTTTCGATTTTTCCTCCGTAGGAAACCTTGGATTTCGGTCAAAAGATAGATGTCGCGTTGTTCTCGCGAGGCCCAGACTACGAGTTCTCAGCCTTGTAAAACAAACCCGGAGAACAGGAGGACGGAAATAAGCGTCTCATTCCGCAGCGATCGCTCCAAGGGAAAATTGTTATACAGCGGGCCGCCATCAAGGGACACCTAAAACCAAACCACGCAGGCGGTTAGTCATCTGTCCAATCCATCCTTGTCTCTGCGTCCGTCACCTCTCCCCCGCGCCTAATGGTCCGTTAGCCCACCTTCAACAGCCTAGCAACACCGCGTTTCTCTCACGCTCCGTCCGCAGCGTGAGACGAAATCGGGGGGAAAATGGCTGTCAGTTTTCGAGAGAGAATGGAATGAATCGATGACACATTAACAGTAGTAATCATTGGTGTCTTTCCGATTATTCCTGCGGAGAGTTTGAAAGTAAGCTCTCTAGAAATATGTAATTGTTTCAAAATTCACATTTTTCCCGAAATGCTTTTCTACCATACTCTGAACACAAATACAAGTAAGAAGGTTGCTGAAATACAACCTTTTCCTTGTTTGAGTAACCATTAACGGAGAGAACCATTATGCAATGATGTTTCATGAATTTTTGAAATAATACATTTCCCTCCAAGACATTCATTTATTCGTTCTCCGCTAACATACGCATTATTTCGTAGAGTACCGCTCTCTGAACCTCATTTCTTACCTCGTTTATTTTTACTATAGGGACCATAGAGACCACCAATGTGCGTGCAGTATACGGTCTTTGCTTCCAAGGAGTTGAGTCTTCGTTTTGTGTTTCATGAGATATAATTTTCAATGTATGTTCCATGGCTAGAATGGGATAAAATAATGAAGTCTTTATTTTGGACGAAGTACATCGAAATATTTTCCCCCGAAAACTGAAAATTTGGGCAATTTATAAATTTTATTCATTGGAACTTCTGCGCAATGGTATTTAAAGCAGCAAGTAGTATTTGTTGTGTTGTGTTAATTTGGCGAAACAAATATTAATACCGGATTCGAGCTTCTGGTCTAAAGAAAACGCTCTTCTTTCCTGTGGTTTCCGTAGTGTAGTGGTTATCACGTGCGCCTCACACGCGCAAGGTCCCCGGTTCGATCCCGGGCGGAAACAATTTTTTTAATGTGGTACCTAGTCTCAAATTGGTGAAATGCGATTAACCTTTTTGATTTACATAGATGGCGATGAATCCTCCACTGTCCAGTTAGCAATGAAGGGAGTAATTATAAAGGGATTATAAAGGAAACATTTATTCAGTTAGTGTGAGATGGGAAAGTGTTAGAAAATTAATCAAATCTCTCAGAGATAGGAAGTCATAAGTACATTTCTATTTTGATAGAATATTGCAAAGATACAATGAAAATTCAATATTTTGAGCAACTGCGAAGATTTCATATAGATCAATTATGACTCAAATCAAATTTATGGATGATATGCATTGATTAGGGAATTCAAATAAGAAGGAAAATGTAATTTAGAAATGTTAACTAAAGTGCATTGTTTTTAGTTTCTAGAATGCTTATTCGGCGGCCGACCTCGTTCAGCGCAAATCTATTTCTTACTTGGTTCACCAACTCCTGAGTACTTTAAAGTTTTGTATTTGGTTTAGAAGATCTCATTCGGTATAATATATTTTGTGTATTTCGATAATTAAAAAGTTAAATATAAGAATCATCTTTCCCTATGGAGCCCAAGAAAAGGGGCACAAATCTAAGGTGAGCAGGGCTACCAACTTCCCAAAAGTTTCTTGTAGAATCTCTGATTAGGATATCGTTGCCGAAAAAATGGGTCACCGATAAAATTAATGGAATACAAACTGCGATAAAAGTCTTTTCCTAAGTCTTAAGGATATAGGGCAAAGATAAACTTTAAGTGGATGAAAAACGAAGAGTTGGTGAGAAGTTACGCGTTTTCTGCTCCGATTTCTCCATTTCCCTCCCCTTCAGCTTACTTCTTCAGGCTCACCTTTCTGCCCACATTTTCATCCTCGGACTTCTTTACGTTTCAGCTTCTTTCCCAATCTCTCCTTCCCTCGGGGGCACGACTGAACAGGGTAGAACCTCATTTCGTGGCCGTAGAATGTTATTCCTTTTCCCTCTTCTCATTTGCATTTACTTTCTGCCGTTGGGAGGGAACCAAGCTTAGAAGTTGGCTTTAGCAAATGGCATGGCAGAGCTGCTTAGTTTTGTTTGGAAAGGATGTTTCGTGGTGCTTATCGCAGTGGATCTCTCGAATTTTCCGATCAGTTTCCCTAAAGAAATGGACGTATTCTGGGAGGATGGCTAATCCCCCTCTATATATATTTGAATTATTGGATGACTTCATCTTCTTTGGTCTCCTCTTCGATGACGCTGCTTCGCTGTATTGACGGAGACAATGAGGTTTCATACATTCCTTACGATATTATTTAAGAGTCAATAAATATGTAAATGCTGATAAGATATGCAATTTGGGATATTTTACTTGACATTTTTAGTTTCATCTACACCCTACTTTTCTTGAGATCTTGGTCTCCAAAATCGTGGTTTTGGTTCGGTCTCTTGTTTAAAAGTGATCCATTTCTTAATGTTTCTAATAACCGAGACTTAAACTGCCAAAAATATTCTCTAAGTCAGCTCTGGAAACGCAAAAGGTGAATTATGCTTTTGATTCCGAGCACTTGAAGCCAAACCACTGAAAATTAAAAGTCGTTTACAAGTCTTTATTTTATCTATTGTCTAGAGTCCATTTACTCATGAAGTTTAAATTAGATGCTGAAATACATTTGAGAGAATGGAAGTTCACAGTGACGTAGCGGATTTGAGGGTTCAAACCTCCCCCATGAGACTAGAGTCGATAAACGAAAGCATGCGAGAGGACGGTCTCTCTTAGTTTTGCAATACAAACGCCGCTCGAAACTAGCAGGGTATACATGTTAATATAAATCAGTTCCTATCCTCATAAGAATCCGGGCAGAATCATTCCTGCCCCTGATGTAGGCAATACGGTGTTTAGTCTACAGATCTGAATTCCCTCTCAGGGACGGATCCGGGCTTTGGAAGTACACATATCACATACAACTTTAAATATTACTTTCGAGAAAAGTACATGAAAACACCCTCTCAACTTAATAATCTGGTTTGTTAAGATGATCTGTGTTGCCGCAGATGCAAGCAGTCCGTTAATCCCTATTAGTATTGGCTTATTGGTTGGGTCTTAAATAGTTTAGTTGTTCTACGAGAAGAAATCTAGTTCTTTTCGGTCATTGTCTATATAGGCAGAAAACTTTATAACAATTAGAAATGGTCAGAAAGATAGACTAATTTATTGACTAAGTAAACCTAGAGAGAGGATTGAAAATTTTATCTTCAACTGAGGTAATAAACGAGATTGCGTAACAATATTATTTAAAGAAGTGCAAACATTTAGGAAATGCTGAAAGTCCTACATTGATCCCTAAAAATAGGTGCGCATACCCTAGAGATCGCATTTTTCCCACTTCTGGGTATGAAATAATGAATAAGTATTCTCTTTAACTATTAACGCAAGGTTAGACATCCCAAATCCGTTACTAGCATTACATAAACCAGCATATTGCAGTGATAACACGAGCAAAGAGCTTTCAAAATCCATTTACCTTCTCCGGAGATATGGATATTAGTCCGAAGAAATAATACCGAGCGAGCGAGAGCTCCTTTCGCTTTAGCGAGAACGCAGAGAAAAACTTCATAAAAATGAAGAGCGTAATAATAACCAATCCAATTTTAAACTAAAGAGCCTTTCTTTTTAGGGACAATCTTCTTCTCGAAACTTTCTCCCTTGCATAACGTGTATAAAATGCACGTTTAGTCACTCTGGTGGACTTCGATGATAAATCTGCAATTAATATTCCCTCTTTCGTTACTTTCATGCGGGCACGTGGAAGCCGGAGACGGAAAGGAAAACTTTTCTCTTGCTCTCATAATCTTTTACCGCTCAAGAACTTTTTTCCCCTTCAATACCTCGTCACCCTCGAGCCCAACCCTTTCCATTTCCTCGAATGCCCCTTCACGGACGGTTCGGCGGAGCGTTTTCTTTCATTGCGCTCCTTTTAAAAACGGGAGGAAACTAATGGGTTCCCTTCTGCTCTGCCTTCTCGGACCTCCGTCCCAACTCATTCTATTTCTTCAGATACTCTCTCTCTCTCCGCCTCTCTCCACCTCGTTGCCTCTACCGACCTCTTGAACTTCGCTAACTTGGCTATCCACTCCATTGGGCTAATTCGCGGAACGAGGAGGATTTTTTTTTTTTTTTTGGAGGTCGTTGCCGGGCGAGAATAATACAACTCTTCTAATCAAATGTCTCTTCTCAATGAAGTAAACGAAGCAAACCCGTAGTTTTCGTTCGGCGATGACTTTTTTCCTCCCTTCGTTATCTCGATGTCGAGCAGTTTAATAAGATTGGGAGCTCAAAAATTAACATCCCTGTCCTTCCATCAGGAATTGGTAAAAAGGTAGCTCCACTTGCTTCCTTTTTCTGGGTTTTACTGTTGCATGCTCCTTCTTACTTTACGTTTTATGTTACCCATGTATCTTTTATCAGCCAACATGAGGCGGTGTGGGAGTCGATGCGCTGACCACTACCGACTGCGCTGTGGACTTCATCGTATATATTTTTCATAAAAACACGAATTATTCCCATCAGTACTCTCACCCAACGGCCATATTGCAAATTTAATTCGAATTTTCTAATGTAACAAAACCAGGTGTCAACATAGTGCTAAATATGTACAGTATTTTTCTCTTTTTATGGACATCGTACACTGTATATTCTGGTACATAAACCTACCTCTACATACTCAACTATCACCTTAAATTTATCGATAAATCGAAGTAGCATTACTTTTAGTTCATAGAAGACTTAAAGTTCTCTTAATGCATTTGATTCTAGTAACATCTAGATTGATATCATATTTATATAAGCGAATTCTTACCGTTTTATATCTTTGCTACACTTCCTGGCAACAGTTTTTTCGAGATTAGCGACTTTTAAGAATTCATTCAGCGAATTTAAAAAAAATAAATTTGCATCACTGATTATAACTAAACCTGCCCGGAACGTGGGAGACCTGGGTCCGAGTCTCAGTCATTACGCTTTTTTCAGCCTTGTTATTTCTCAATGCACAAAAAAATATATAGCGGGTTTCGGGCTCTCAGATATCTAAGTGGGCAACGGGTTTTCTTTTGCTGAAGGCGTTCCCAAGTTCGATTCCCGGACGGAGCCCAAACATACGAAAGGACCTCAACTGTCGAAGCAGTTTTAATAAATGCTAAACATTAAAAAAAAATTAACGTAAATTCATTGTACATATCTGAGAGAAACCAAAGCATATATGCACTTTAAACCATTTAATATTACAAAAACTTGTTTCAGGTTGGATCAATACCGATGGGATTGTATATCAGCATGTTTAAAATAGAGATCAGTTTATACCTGGGGTGCGATTAGGTAACCTTTCTAATTAGTGAAAATCCACCATGCCGATGCATTTACATGTATCTTGTTACAAAAATAAATAACTGCAGCCCTGTTCATTTCATGACAGTGTTATCTCGGTAAACATTTAATTCTGTCCAGCACTTTCAATTAGAAATTACGCATAGACTATTTCGTCATTCCGCAATAAATATTCCAAATAAGAAGTTATCTGCTCGATTTTCATTCACATACATAGTTGGGTTGACAATACCTTTCCACATATTTTTTTTTAATTTCAACTTGTTATCAAGAGTGAAAATGAGATCATCAACTTTTAATAAATAGCTTGAATTGAATCACGTGGTCCAACTCTTAATCGAGCTCCAAGCTCATGCAAAGGTAAGAAACCGCCGACCTTAAATCAACGGCAGCCAATTCTGCAGTCATGCATCACGGGAGTCGGTGGTCATGAAACGTGCCTGACCCTACGATTTTCCCTTCAGAAATAAATCGCAAATTTTCGAAGTGGGTCATCAAAGTCCCTCTGCAGTCATGTGGCGAGTGTTACGCTAAGGAGAGAGGTAATGAAGGAGCCTCACGTGCCGTTAAGGAAATATTTTTTCGCAAAAAGTATGAGAATATCTTTGCAATTGAATGGTATTCTGTTTCTGTGAAAAAATACCCGCATAACTCCACGCGGTAATTATTCCTAAAATAGTTTTTATATAATGAGGAAGAAATTGTCCAAACTTCTTACGGAATTCCGCAATAACTTGTAAGGTGGCACTCGCTTACACGTCTAGTTGAGATAAAATAAGCAGAATGGTTTAGATAAGCCTATTTAACACGTTTTTCTCTTTCGTGTCCATCACCATTAACCATTTCGGTTAATTTAACGAATTCGAGTTCGAAGTGAAAACTGTTTGGGAACTAGCTTCTAAATTTATTGAAACAATAAGTTAAACGATGAATAACCATATATATTCTGGCTAAATTAAAGTAGCGGTAAATGGTATTGATGTATAACAAAAAATGTTGAAAAAATGCCTGACCGCTCACGTGGTACCTGTGACGTTTTCAAAAAAAATATTACTAATAGTCAATTATACTTACGGGTACAAGAGAAATTCAAGATATGGTGGTACCTTGGTTAACGACGGTTATCCGGTCCACGATTACCGTCGTTATCCAAGTAAATATACTTTTTTCATTTATAATTGCAACACAAAACTATCGTTACGGTAGTAAAATTATAACTGATACAAACAGTGTAATCAATATCCTCTAGCTTAACTTGGTGTAACACCATAATGAAATAAATATGAAATTTCTTGTGGAAACTACCAAGTAATTTCACATTTATTTCCTTTGATACAAACAGTTTTCAATTGCCAATCAAGGCGTCGCACAGTGGGCTAGAATCGAAAAAAGCTGGCCAAAAATAAGAAAGTGGTGTTTTTGAGNGTCGTTAACCAAGGTACCATTGTATTATTTAAAATGAAAATACATCCCTTAGCATTCGTCCATAGTTTCTGATTATTGGCTCGACCTGCAGCTTTATTTACAGAGCAAAGGAAGGGAAATTATAAATTGTATAAAAAATGTTGAAATATAATGATAAATGTCCCCAGTGTCGGTCCAAATGCCGTAATGGCTTCCCTGTTTAAGCAATGGGACAGTAGAGGGGATATGGAGTGTAAAATGCATCATCGTGAAATGACTATTAGTGATTGCAAGCATTGCATTGCATTGCATTGCAAGGAAAAAGCATTCAAAATTCACCTCATGGTTATGAAAATGTTGGATGAGAGCGAAGAGAAAAACAGTATTTCAATTAAAATGAGATAGAGTGTCGTTCGTTTACCCTTTCCCTTCAGATAGAATGTGTATATGTGAGAAGTTTGGTAGTAAAAGTGAAAGTGTGGGAGAGAAAAGAGAGATGCGAGATAGAGAGAATGTGACCTCAACATCCGTCACGTATCTTTTTTTTCAGGTTGGGCCATTTACGTGATTGCGTTGCGAAGTTAGTTCTCAGGTATATGGTCCGAGGCAATCTCTGCGGTAAAGAGATAAAAAACAGCCTTTATTAATGCCGATCTGTGGTGGATGCAAATGAGCACTTGTTTCGGGACTCTTCACTCTATTTTCTTAAACTTTGATATGAGAACTATATAAAAAGGGAGTCGTTTAATAGGACGCGAAATGAAAGCCTCTAAAGATGAGACGATTCATTTTTCCTTCATTTAGAGGTATGTATTTAGGAGTATTATATTCGGAATTATAAGCTGAGAGAGAGTGATGCGAAACGTAATTTTATCCTATTCTCATTCATGTTTCTGGAGTTCATGGCTCATGATCAGGAGCTCCTTCACTTCTTTGCCCATTTTTCTTGCTTTTTTTGTAACATTATAGGTGCTGACATGGATATCATTGGAATGGATGTTAATAGCAATCTCCGAAGCAAGTCTTCATTGTGGCAACACCTAGTGAATCGCTCACGATATTTTCTCGTGTCTTAATTTCGGGCCTACATAGCCTTCTCTGAAAGTTGCCTCAAAGGAATAATGGATTCCTTTGAGACTTTTTTTGTCGTGAATTAAAACTTTTATGGATATTTGGTGGTATGTAGTACAACGCATATAATTCCACAACTCGGTAGCGCAGCAGTAGTCCTCGAATGCTTTTTCATTTATATTCAGAGCGCTTGAGACTGCCTTCAAGATATTGGAGAATCTTTTAAGAGATTCTCGTCGATCCCTGATAATTACATTTTATTGAATAAGTATTGAAGGAGGATGATCAAACTAAGACTCATGTACTTCAAAAGATGAAAGATCAAATTTACTTCAAAAGTAAATTACTAAAAAATTACTTTTATCATTCCAAATAACAAAATGTATCCATGTATATTTCATCATCTGCGCAATATTTTTTCAATAACAAACATGTGTCAGGGATATCGATTTCAAATTCGCACGTTTAATTTCAGCTGCTAGATTTGGATTTTCAAAGAAACGCCTAGCTATATACCCATAATTAGTGGTTCCATATCCCAGCTAGGGCACATCCACAGTCAACCCCATCTTCTCTCTAAATTCTCTTTGCAGATTACATTTCCTCTCTTAGAGCAGTAATTTTTTATTACCACAAGCCTAGTTGTTAATTTTATGAGGAGTTAAAAGGATACTTCTTAAGACATTTACATCACAGCCATCGATGTTCAACCTCACCTGCCACTGCTTAAAATTCAATCGATGAGAAATGTGTAGAATACATTCAAAAAATCTAATGTAACAATGCAGCGTTGAAATGCCAAATGTCTCAAAAAAATGAATTAAGAAAAATTACAAAACGGAGACTACATTTAGAAACATGAATAAAGATATTCGTATACGCAAATTGTGTATCTATACAGAGATATGATGGAAGTGGTACGTTACTGCTAAATTTACTCTTGCGTCAAAGGTTTGAACGTGGAAATATTTTATATATCTTATTATTTCGTGTCTTAAATTAGAACAAAGGATCGTCTTAGCATATATTCCCAGAAACATAACCATTAAGAAGCGTGTTGTTCCGTATACCCTCTCAAATCCGAGATCGTCATGGAGAGTGACGCTCCGCCGCGCGGATATGGCTCTTGCATCGCAATCGAAATTTCGATATATAAATCGGCGTCGCAAATTGTCAAATTTATTTCAGATTCCTCTTCAGGAAGCTTCAAAAAACATCGTGGTATAAGTAATCCCGTGTACATCGTGATACATCACTACTATTTACCTCGCTTTAGGTGAAAATTTGCCGTAAAATACGAGTTCTTCATTTTGTTGTATAACCTATGCAAATATTCTACCGTGATCATTTAAACCAAGTAATATGAAGCATAAAGAGAATGCTTATAATACAGCATCGTTTTTTACCCGATGATTTTGCTTATTTGGGTTCACTGTTAGCTTGAAGTTGAAGAAATTTGTGAAAAATCGAAGACCGGCTTTTTTCTTAAAATTTGGTCAACTTTGACCCCCTGTAGAATTTTAACCCACAGGAATGAAAGTAAATGATTTGGTAGTTATATGCAGAATTTATTTAAGAATATCCACGCGAAGTTTCAAAGTCCGCGCTCAAAAACACCACTTTCTTATTTTTGGCCAGCTTTTTTCGATTCTAGCCCACTGTGCGTCGTTAACCAAAGACAGCGTCGTTTCCCGAATTATTTTTAACACAGCCTCTCGTCGTTAACCAAGAATTTATTTAACTAAGGCCGTCGTTAACCAAGGTACCATTGTATTATTTAAAATGAAAATACATCCCTTAGCATTCGTCCATAGTTTCTGATTATTCGCTCGACCTGCAGCTTTATTTACAGAGCAAAGGAAGGGAAATTATAAATTGTATAAAAAATGTTGAAATATAATGATAAATGTCCCCAGTGTCGGTCCAAATGCCGTAATGGCTTCCCTGTTTAAGCAATGGGACAGTAGAGGGGATATGGAGTGTAAAATTCATCATCGTGAAATGACTATTAGTGATTGCAAGCATTGCATTGCATTGCATTGCAAGGAAAAAGCATTCAAAATTCACCTCATGGTTATGAAAATGTTGGATGAGAGCGAAGAGAAAAACAGTATTTCAATTAAAATGAGATAGAGTGTCGTTCGTTTACCCTTTCCCTTCAGATAGAATGTGTATATGTGAGAAGTTTGGTAGTAAAAGTGAAAGTGTGGGAGAGAAAAGAGAGATGCGAGATAGAGAGAATGTGACCTCAACATCCGTCACGTATCTTTTTTTTCAGGTTGGGCCATTTACGTGATTGCGTTGCGAAGTTAGTTCTCAGGTATATGGTCCGAGGCAATCTCTGCGGTAAAGAGATAAAAAACAGCCTTTATTAATGCCGATCTGTGGTGGATGCAAATGAGCACTTGTTTCGGGACTCTTCACTCTATTTTCTTAAACTTTGATATGAGAACTATATAAAAAGGGAGTCGTTTAATAGGACGCGAAATGAAAGCCTCTAAAGATGAGACGATTCATTTTTCCTTCATTTAGAGGTATGTATTTAGGAGTATTATACTTGGAATTATAAGCTGAGAGAGAGTGATGCGAAACGTAATTTTATCCTATTCTCATTCATGTTTCTGGATTTTGTTTTACATTGATTGATAGGCTGCGTTGGTTCGAGTTTTTTCACTTGAAGCTGAAAGGAAAGCAAGTCGTAACATAGCTGTTAACGAATTAGACGTTTTAAAACACTCCGTAAGCCGTATGTCGGTAGACGGAACACACGTTAGGAGACAAACGTGAAGCTCCGGATTACCGATTTCTGGGACTTCCCTATGCGCATTTCAGAGACAATGCCTCCATTATCAATGGCTCTTCGATAGGAAATGACTGGAATGCTTTTTTATCGAGGATCCTTTGATAATGGAGGCATTGTATCTGAAATGCGCATAGGTATTTCCGAGAAATCGGTAGTCCGGAGCTTCCCGTTTGTTTCTAAACGTTATAATTCAAGATGGTGATAGAAATTGCTTTTAACGAATCAGTAATTTTCGAGCAACGCAAACATTCATTATACTGGTAATACCAAAATATGCATGATGCGTTCTTGTAAAATTTATTAAACATTAAAATCCTGAAAATTATAATAACACCAGGAATTATATGTATCACAGCTACAGTGTCGCGCATGGCCTCTGTTATTCCTCGAATAGATTATTATATTCGATGTATAATTTTGCCGTATAACATCAGTCACCTTCTCAACCACCTCAAAGAATTACACAGCAAACCAAGTAACTCCAACGAGAAGATGATAAATAGAAGTTTGCGCTTACCAAATATTCCTACACTTACAAGTTCTGAAATATGTCTTTCATGTATTTGTTGTTCTTTAGCTAATGGGAAGATAATGGAACATTTCAAAAGGAATGCTATAGTAAGAACTTTCTTTCTAAAATAAAGGGATCCAAGAAGAATGTAAACATTTTCGGGAAAAATATATATCCTTCTCTTTCTGACACGAAATATAATACTTGAAAGATATATTGGAGTAGGGTTTTCTTCGGATGGGAATGAAGCGGATGCCCCGAGCGTTACGGTCAAAGGGGCAGAAAAATAAATGGCAGAATATAAAACAGAAGGGACGGCACTGGGAGAGCTGCTCCAAAGAACCGAACATGGTCGGTACCCTGCTGCTGTAAGTTATTGGTATATGGGTATTTGCTTTTGAAACTAAGTATAGGTCTTTTACGTGTATCTCGAAGGAAAACACGTTTACAGAAAATAGGGAATAGATCCAATAAGAACTCTAGAAGTCGTTGCCATTTTGAGAGTAAGTGCAAATACGGAAAAAGTTAGTGTGACTGATAAGAAAATGGAACGTGGACGCATTGGGAGATAGTTGGAGAGGAAATGTTTCGTTAAAAAAAATGTTACGGAAGCAGATCAGATGTTGAGATAAGGCGGATTGTTAAAGAAAGTAATTGAGGGCAGACTGAAAGGGAATGACGGAGTGCAATGCAATGTCGAAATTGATCGAATGATACAAAGCAGTATTTCGCAAACCTTTTACATAGCGAACCAGAAAAGAAATTGCTCTTGGGTGGTTTTGCTTATTTATATCAACAACGTAATATAGTTTTAGAAAACTCATCCATAATACACTTCAGTATTCATAATTTTTCTTCTAGTTTAAAATAAGATAATAATAAGATAGAGACAGGTCGCCAATTCCATTCGCCATCAATTTCACGTTTATAATCGTACTGTGGTCCTGCTACCACGTCCTGATGAATGGAATATTTTTCATATGTCTTTTGGTACAGGATAAAGGAGAATGTATCTTTCATTTACTTTTATCTCAGTTTTGTTCGTGGTTGTGATAATACGAAAGCTACTGAGTTGTGAGCAATGCTGAATAATGACAGTTATTATGGTCTCTCCTTTTTTAATGCCACAAAAGGTGTTACTTATACGTTGCTGTGCTTCAATTAAGCGGACTTGTTACACTTATAGCATTCGGTCTCAGTGAGGAAAGCAATGGTAAACTACCTTACTCCTCATTTTGCCTAGTCGCCTAGCCTTCTATCCTAGGCTACTCGCTGCTCATGATGAAGGGATGAGGTTCAAACCGCCCTTCAGGGCGGTTTGGTCAGGTCAGGGAAGACTGTACAGGCTCGTATTGTATTGGAGCTAATATTAAAAATAAACTCAAAGCGTGGAAATGGATAATTTATCAAAGAAAATACACGGTAGCATAATGAGTCGCGGAAGATACTCTTTTGCTCTCGTCCCTCCAGGAAGACAGGTCTTTTATGTGTGTCGTCCCAAATGAAAAGTCAGGAGGAAACAATCCTTTTGCGAGTTGCAAGAACGAGTAAGGGAAATGGCCAGCAGATGGAAGTCCAGCCCGTGGGAAGGACATGACGGTTAACCAAAACGTGTTGTCCCCTTGTCCCAAGACGTCATAGACCGACCGACACACTGTGCGAGTTGTCGGCGCTATGTTTAATTTCGCGGGATATCATTCCGGGAGACAAGACACATCCGAAGGGGTTTAGGGAGAAGTGGATTGTAATACTGTGGGAGATATAAAGAAAGGAGAACGGAGGAAGGGAAAAACAAGGGGCGAATGGAAAGGTCGAGAAGCTAGGGGTGTGAGAGAGGTTGGCGGAAAGTGACAGAGGAAGAGGAGGAAGTGGTCTGTGAAGTGGAAGGACATTTATCATTGTGACGCTCAATTTTTGTCTTGAAATGATTCCACTGCGGCCAAAAACAAAGCTTTCTTGCGTCGAGGGGCGGCTTTTGGAGTCACGTGACGCATTTGAAACCCATTGCCGGAGTGATTACCACGGAAAAGAAATTGGACACAGTGATGAAGACCAGACCGGAGTGAAGATTTCAAAAGCTTGAGTTATTACGTCGCAACTTTAATTATTCCGCAATACCGAGGAAAGGAAGAAGGAGAAATATCCGTTTGGAAGTTCATTACATATATATTACACAAATATGTACTGTATCATGAATTTCCACAATATCACGGCCACCTCCGTAGATTTTAGTTCATTACATGCCGATCATTCTTTTTACCGAAAGAAAATTAGTGTTTGTGCATTCGAATGTAAGTACGACGGAAGGGATATTAAAAAAAAATCTCGAAATTCCCATGTGGTTCGGAAAAACGCTATGGACAAGAATTAAGGAACGAAATTACTCTTCTCTAAACTTACATTTACAATTTACCTATGTTGCTACCTTAAGGAAATTAAGTAGATATGTAAATAAAAAGTTTAGTCGACAATTTTGTGAGAAGTATCGCTTTCATAGTGAAATTGCACTGTAATATTTTAGATGAGCATTGTATAATTTTAGATGCGGACTGCGATGTTTTAAATATAATTATATTACCACCTACGATTTTAAGATTCATATAAATCGCACCGTTGCCATATTCTCTAAGAAGCGCCTAAAATACATATTAGCGAATCCAATTACTACCTATTCGCTAGAGAGGTTTGACACCTACAAGTGACATCCTTGTTAGATAATTGTCGCCCGACCTTAGGTTAATCGTCGCGTCGTCTCGACGTCGCGCTAGTAACATGATAATTAATCGCTACTCATACCACTTACTCATTACACATGTCGCAGAGGATATACTTAAGTGCAATTGCCAAATATTACCCTCGAGAGGTACTTTCCATCGCACCATTTTGGCCCAAGAAGTTATGTGTAAGGAATATGGAGGAAAGGAGAGCATGGAATATTAACAAGGGTACGAGAGGGATCAGGGGATAGATATGAGAACGTACGACGATAAGGACAAAGAAACAAGGAGAGAAAGGAAAGGGAGAGAAGTATAAAGAGGGCTGTAGATGGAAGGATAGTGATGGACTTAGAGAGAAAGAGAGAGGGATGGGGAGAGGACATAACTCGGTTCAGTACCGGTCCCTTAGGTCCAAGACGTCCACTTCCATTCCTCGGATCCTGATAACATGCCGCTTCTCCAGCGGCTCCCTACTCTCTGAATTTCCCGCGCCGTTGACTCCTCTCTTCACGTTTTCTTGTTCCTTCTCTTCCCTCGCTACTTCTCACGCCTTCTGTCTCAAGAGACTCCACGGCCGACGTTCCGGGTCCTCTGAGTATGAATGTAGGGCCCTTGCATCCGGTCTCATCCTGTTTTAGGTTTCCTCAGAGACGCGCATTCAATTCTTTCCTCCCTTCCTTCCTTTGTCTCTATCTGTCGAATCTGTACGTCTCCATCATTGGATTAGGTCAAAAGGTTTTTGCCTTCCTGTCTATTGTTTAATTCCGAAGTGCGCTGGGGGTATTGAGCTTGGGAAGGGTGATAATCCTTTTCTTGTGAGTTACGAGTGCATCGGTCCTTCATTGCACTAGGATTTCGAAAATACACAAAACTCAGGTTTGAAATTAACATACGTGCGTAATTTTATCCGCACAGAAAGGCAAGAGAAGTTAGGATTCTGTATTTATTAAAGGAGGATGGTCTGGCTTCGTGGAGAAAATAATAAGGCCAAATCGAGTTATTCTTTAGATACTTCTAAATAACCCTCACCTCCACATTACAAGGTTTAATTCCTCATTGCCATTGACTTAACATGTAGCTTGTAGGTCTTTGCTTCAAGTCTTTGCATGGTCCACTTTTACAACTTTTTGGAAACAACCAGAAGTGTAAAATCTTCAGATTCTATTTTACTTCAAAATACAGTTGTGCGTACATTTAAGTAAAAATAAGAGTCAGTGAGTTTTATTTTTCATTCCTTTTTCATAAATTGTTTTCGATCGAAGAAATGAAACGAAAGCATAAGAAATGCATGAGTTACATCCTCAGAGGGCTAAATGTAGGCGAAAAGGAAAAATACAAATGATGGGAAAAAGACTAAGTTTTTGGAGAATGCTGAGAGAGAGATTAGTGAAGGAAAGGTCGATGAGAAGTTAATTATAGGGTGCATTAACTTCATAAAAGAAGAAATACGTTGCTATTAAAACATATCGACAAGTTTTAAACGATAAACTAAGCAAATTAATGTGCAATATTAGCGATAACCAATATTTCACCGAAGTGTTTTTCGCCATTGCACAAGCAGGGAGATTTGGAATATATCCAAATACATTATTCTGTGGATATTCAAAAGATTAGCAACTCTAACGATATAACCCAAAACGAGTGTAAAATTTTCATGTTTTTTGTTTTGAAATTCAAGGAGTTTTTATTCTTATCAACTTATGTAAGATACCTTGGCTTACATTTTTGGTTCGTTCGTGAACAGTACTCTCTAGTCATTTCCCTCGTAAGTGTAACCGCTATTTCGCATTGGTAGATTCACTTTTGAGTAAGAGTAAACATTTCATATAACTACAACTAAATTTAACGGTTTGTAAGAATGGGAAGTAACAACTTTTCTCAGGCAATTTCTGAATATTTTGTGCGCTCATACATACTACAATATCCGCCTAAACACGATTTAGCTCCTTCAGAAAGAAAAGCAAATAAGTCGTTGGCTGTAACGATACTTTAGCAGGTGGAATATTTTTCATGTTTATTTTAGTTTACGATAAATAAAATTCATCTTTCAGGTACTTCTATCGTCTTGCTATATTCTAAGGTATGAGTGATACTCATTGATAGAATTCATTGTTCACTCCTAGTTAACTGCTTTGGAAAAACCTCTCTGGGCTGAATTCTTATAGATAGCCGTAACAAATCTATAAGAATCCATACGTGATTAACGCTGCTCTAAAACTCTCCAATGGAGGTGCCAAACATTCCTTCGATCAAGATTATCACAAACTCTTATCCACCTCTTCACACTGAGATTAGAATTATATTCCGGGCGTTCTGTCAATCTCTCATCTCTCTTATACTTTTTTCCCACTGCGCGAATTCACAAGATAGAAGCGGCCTTGCTCCCAACATGCTCTCGTCCATCACGTAAGGCGGGCCCCCGCGAGCACGCGCTACAGGGGCAACCGCAAAGTTTCTATTTCCGCCGCGGGTCTTGTGACTTCGGTAGGGTAAAGAAGACCGGTGTTAAAAGAGGAGGAAGACTCAGAATAGAGGGAGGAGGGAAGTGACGCGTCCAAGAAAAAAGACATCGCGTCGCATTCCTCGAGACCATTCCTTCCATCGGCTCAGACTCGTGGAAGGAATGATGGAAATTGTGGCGGAAGAAAAGGGGTGAGGGAGTGAAAGGGGACGAGGGTGGAGAAGGAAATTCTTTCGTATTGATTGGGATAAAGAGTGCAACAAAGCAGATGTGTTTTTAAAGTTTCTCGTATCGCTCTAGGTAAAAAGCGGAACGAGTCACTCAAACGAAAAGTAGTTACCGAAAAGATAAACCCGAAAAACTTTGAAATATTGTCCTCTACATATCTACCAGTTAACGCGAAATTAAATATTAAGACTTGAAAAGCTGCAGTGGGTCAAAGGAATGCCACCTGGTAATGACACACGGTGTGTCCTAAATTTTCAGACTACTGTGATAAATTGGATATCTTTCGTATTTCCTTTTACGTCATTGGTAATATCCTTAAATAATACTTTTTGAATGCTCTGATCTAAATTTACTTTGATTAGCTCTTCATGTCAAAATTTCTCACGCGATGTAGATGCACTTAGCTTAGTTATTTTTGTCTATTTTAAAATCAGTATATTTGCTTTAGTAACACCAATTTGTGTCACGATTTCCATTACTGTAACAAATATTTTTAGATCACGAGGAAAATATTCTGAGCGTACTTAGCTAATTGCATAGCAAACTACTGCATCAAGTAAGCGAGATAAAATGACAGCTGTTTTATTATTTATAAGAGTTTTCCCAAGTTCATTAATAAGAAATTTTGTCGATGCCATTCGAAATGGGTATTTTATTCATTTCATTCACATCAACAATTTTAAGGTGTACCATTAAGTTATAATAAAATTGCTTTCGCTACATTTTATCATAAAGAGAATTTGTTTTAATATCATTTAATTATTACTCTCAGTAAGTTAGGACAGGTTTTTTACAGTTCCCTTTTAGGGTATTTTCCTGTTAAGGATACTTTTTCCTAAACTTCACTTACTTTTTTTCAAAAATATTATTTATCTACTGTATTTTGAATTAAATATTCTTTTACTATATTCAGCATTTATGTCATATTAATTGATGATGAGTTAAATGGAAGTGGCTTTTAAGTTTCAGTATCTCCCAAAATAAAGACATTATTTATTTCATTTAAACTTTCAACTCAATTAAAATTAACATTCGTATTTCTGGAGATGGATATTAGAGAAAGCAGTTCTTTCTAATATGTAGCTGAAAATAGCGATTTAATAGCTTTTTTTCAAAGAAAATAATAAAATAATAGAAAAATTAATTATTTTATTAACTTTTTTGAATTTGATAAACTTTTCCATTATGCATAATGCACAAAAATTAGTACAGAACTGATGNAAGAAACAGAACTGATGTTACTCCGACGTTGGATAATGAAATTTTTTGCCTCAGAGGATAAAGGATGATGTGATTTTTCCGAGGTAAACTCTTCGCAAAAGCAAGAAATATTTTAGAGTTCAAGATTTCGGGACGGAAAAAACCTGAAGATACGAAAAAAATACCGCTAAAATCTACCAAGAAATTCCTAGATTGGCAGCCCTGGTTGGCTGGGGGAAGCAGAAAGAACCTGTGCGGGATGCTAGACGGTAGCGCCATACCTTAACATCGATCCCATTCGACGACCTCGCCTCAGCGTTTCAACTCTTCGCGATCATCCGACTTTAAAAAAGAAAAGGGGGTGGATTTCTTTTTTTTATTTAATTTCCCTTCACGAACGTGGCCTCCTCTCCACGGTAAATACGGCGGTGGGTCATGAAAAAATAGGGCAGAGTGCGGCGGTGGTTGTAATTTCGAAGGGAGTTATAAATCAAGTCGCGGGATAATGTTTTTTCCGGGCATTTTGTTTTGGCCGGATGAGAGATTGATATACAGATGTGATGAGAGGAAGGGCAGAGTGAGGTCATAGTTGCGTCGTTAGCGATGAAGGGAAGCGGGGAAAACACAAAGAGCCTTTTCTATTACGGAAAAAAATGATGAGTGAGATTGACGTTGGCTCTAAAAACTCAAAGGTTATATTCGCGGGTTTTCCTTGGTTAGACTCTCTGAATGCTCGGAGGGAAAAAAAAACGAAACGGCGCCGCGGTTAATGGGTTGTTTTTCATAATTGACGGTACATTTATTTTTAATTTATGACTGCTTGATTTAGGTCTACTTTGCGTCAGCGATTACAGGCTTTGCAGATGTTTACATCGGATGGCCGTAATGGATTCGAGCGGGTTTAAAAGGACATGTTTATGGGTATTTTATTGAATTTGCCCACGAGCATAAATTTCTCGAGCAAAGATGAATGTTTTTGCAAAGCGTTTCTAAAGCTTTTTTTTGTGCTTAAAAGTGAATCGGTGTTTCGGAAAGAACTTTATGGCGAAAGAAAAAAACAGAAAATAATTTTTAATGTTGCGGCAACGGTATTCTTTGATGGATAGGATATCACCGCTCTCTTTAATCAATAAAGGTTTATATATTGCTATAAGTAATGTCTTTTCATAATACTTATCTCTGTTTTTAGGCTAATCTCTTTCATATCTGTCCTAAAATTTTCAGGTAGGGCAAAGTGAGACTTGGGATAAAATATCTTCTTAATCGCAAAATTATACCCACAGGAATGAATTTTTACGGAACGACTTTCTACTTTCCTCAAACTACTACCATTTGACTTGAGTTCTCTGAAATCCTGCGCATATATTAAACGAAACTTCTGACTTCGTGCGCATAATAAATAAAATTCTATAAACCCATTTAATGCAATGTGGATGGGATCTTAAAATATGATGGACAATGATCTGAATTTACTCATATAGATATCTGTAACCGTATATTATTTTTTGGAGACCACAAGTAGTTAAGGATTACTTATCTTATTTTGTGAAATACCCTTTCTGATTTTAAAGGTCTCAATGATAGGACATGAGTTAGGAGCCCTAATCTAAACATCCAGGAAAGGAAAATTGATAAGACGAAATTTAACAGAAATATTCTCGAAAATAAAGGAGAGAAATTTAAACATTCCACATAAGACGTGGATAACACTTTAGTATAGGCTGAGCTAAATTATGATCCTATAAATAATTTCTTCAGAATGTATTGGATGGCAATCAATTTTTACGCAGTAAAACTTTCCGTAACTTAATTAATTAGAAAGTTTTAAGTTAGTACCCGCAAATTTAATATTTTATTAAATATTGAAAAGCTGTAGAGTTAAATTCTATATGGGAAAAATTATACTTACTAGAAGAGAAATAATTGATCATTATATCATAAACGCTTAATTAGTATTTACATTTCTATCTGTGGAGATTATCAAAAATCGTATTTAGGATAAAATGTTCAAAAAAGTGATCACCTTTATTGCTGGCGTTCTTAATTAATAAATTGTATAGTATGTAATTCTAACCACAAGTATCCTTTCCCGGTGATAAAATTTCATTCAATTTAATCGTTCCAACCCAAAGGTCCCGGGTTCGAGTCACGACTAGTAATTATAATAATAGTATTAATATAATGCAATAATAATAATTGATTGGTTAGAGTATGATGGCACGTATTTGTCAAATGATTATAATTAATAACATGTGTTAAAAATAGCGACATGACTTGGACTCGAACCCAGCTCTCCCACTTTTCGGGCAGGTATTCTAAACACTGAGTTAGGCTAACCCGTTTCCTCGGGTTTCAGCCGCACGGCTCTTCCACGCTTAGCAATTTACCTTTCCTTAATCCTTGTGATAATAATTAACAAAATGGATGTAATTGGTATTATCTTCCTTTTTCTATTAAAAATTTGTTATTACTTTATCACTTGAAGAGGTAAAACCCTGGATCTTTTAACCGACGAAGTCGTGAAGAATAGACGAGGAATCTAAATACCCTCAATTACAATGTAAGTCATGAGGTTCGGGAAATCAGAACCAGATATAGCAGGGCAGAAGAGAATCTAGTTCTCTAGTAATATTTTGGTAACAAAACAATTACTTAGTAACGAGAACTCAATACGGTAATCTTTTACAAAGATCTTTAGAAGTTCTGTCATCCAGTTTTAATACTCTTTAAATTGTAGCCGCCGTATATTGACTGCAGTGTAATTTATTTCCGTACGATTTAATAAAACTTTTTATCTTTTTCCCGTACCTATTCACACAGTGTATAACGCTGAAGTATTTTTATGATTATCTGCTTATATTCATAACACCTACGTCGAGAGAAAAATATGAAAAGGGCACTTCTTCGTTTTCAAACTACCCTTCAGAATCCTCGACCGATAGCAACGCAGAGGGGCGCTTCGATCAATTCCCGATCATAATAAAACTCACAAATCCGCTTTCGCCAAAATCCATCATCTCGTCACATCGTGGCAAGCAGACGTTTGAAAAGGTCCCATCCACGTCCGGTTCAGGACACCGCCTGCTCACAGCGTAAAAAAATCCGCAGTTCAAATGATCAAATTCGTTTCTAGCGTACATTTTTTCCCACAGCGAAGGTCATTCCGCGCGAAGAAAGAGCGTGCCAATCCGCATCGGCGCACGGGAGACTATGAAAGCCCCACTGTCGCGCTCCAAAAAAACTGGAGCACGCCGACTCAAAACAAGTCCCTCCCTCAATCGGGAAACAGCAGCCTAATTATGAGATCAAGAAACAACGACGCCGTATTTACATACAAGCGGCGTCTTTTTTGCTTCATCCTTTATTTTCTCTCCAAAAACGAGCAAAAGGAACGATTAAAACAAAACAGCCCCTCTCCGCGCCGGGATTGGAAACGAATGCGGGGAGTGGATGGGTGGTTGAGGGCCGTCGTGGGTTGGGAAGCGTTTGACGAGAATTAAACATGAGGAAAACAAGGAGCACGGGGAAAGTTTTATTTCGTGTTTTCGAGAGCCCGATGCCGTACGCGAGCCTTGGATATAAGATTCCGTGTGATCCCTTCCCCCCAGTCAAAGGAGAGCGGAGAGAAAGAGATTCCTGTTTATATGCAATGCCCTCGTAATTTTAGTGACTGCCTACCCTTCTCTACCTCAGCAAGGGGAACACTGCCGTGCCCTAGTTTTATTGACGTGGAGCCCTCTTATTTTTTACCATTCCTGTTTACCTCCAAACGACTTACAGAGCCCGCCGTCCCGCACCCCTTCAGCCAGTGATTGTGCTTTTGAAAAGGAAGTCAGGAGCGCGGCACGGGCAAGGAGGGGGTGCGGTGATAATTGGGGTTGCACCTTGAGCGCGTTTTTTCCCTAATATTTTTCCCTCCGAACTTTGAGAAATTTTCTCCCTCTCCGCGAAAGGTATAATTTCTACTACCATTAACGGCTAATGAGGGCGGTGGAACGGATATTTTTCCGGAACTTAGTTTTAGGGCGTCCCCCGTTATTTTAATTCCTTTGTTTACACCGCGCTCGGAACTCAAAACCGCAGGGAGGGATATTTTTCGCTCGAGTCGATGGATTGTCGGGAGATGTTTATTTTTTCTCCCTGGACCGCCTAATATCGAAGCGGAGCATTGTTTGGACAAAAAATTTCGGATGAATGAAAAATTTTCTAAGGAGAGCCTTTCAACTTTTACTGTCGATGCTTTCCGCGCGAATTATCGTTTCAGCGATGTAGAGGCTCTAATAGCGACCGGTAAAATACATGTCAATACAGCAAAAGATTGCCGAATTTTTCGAATCGGACATCCTTCGAAGTTATAAGGAGCTTATGGGAGATGAACGAGGAATATTTGGGATGCAACATGGCGATCGGAAACGTGACTGTTTTTAGTAAGAAATAAGCTGGCAAGGAGACTCGCTCATAGCGGTTTATTTATAGTCAACCTATCGTTAAGAAGGATTCTGAGATATTTAAGCTGGTGAAGTAGGTACCGACCACATAACTGACATAAAAATGGGCAGTATTTTTAAAAGTGCTTCGACATCTGAGGTAATTTCGCGCATAGAGGCCTCCACCTGGAATCGATCCAGGGACCACTTTCGCCAAAAGCGAACGTGTTACCCACTTGGCTGTCCGTAAGCCAAGCTGTGCAGTACCTGATAGAGGTCTACAAAGGGTTGGATAGGTTGAAAGAGTTTATTCTGGGATCAAAATTAATATATGTATTGTTAAAAGTATTTCGATAGCGAAGATCACTTCATATATGTGGCGAAGATTACTTCGAACCAGGGACCGCTTTCACTACATTCGAGCTCACTAACCACTTGGTTATCCCGGAGCCTACGGCCTCTGGTCGAGACCGGATCACATAGGGGTCAGAATATGCATTGAACTAATTTCACTACATCTGGCGTCATGGGAAATATTGTGCATCAAAAAGAAAATGTTACCCCTTTAATGATGCTCTTAATGGAATGAACGAGGTTTCGCCTTAAGAATGTGAGGTTTGCGTGCTCTCTCGTATGTGCCTTGGGCAAGTGGAATGCACCTTTTTTGTTAAAAGGAATTTATTAAGCATATTTGGTGCTCATACTTTCGTTAAAATGTTTATATAAATATTTAGCTGTAATTAACTGTAATAACTGTTGATGGCACGTCTCTTACGTTGAAGAGGCATCCCAGGAGACACCACCTCTCTTTCTTCTGTACATATTTGTTTGATATGTTTAGGTACCATTATATTTTTACATAAAGGGACCTGAACATAAAATATAATAAAACTCAGGCATTGATAATTTACTCTTTACTCTTTAAACTATCATACACACTCTTAAATTCTCGTATTCATTAAGGAATTTTTAATGATATTGATATATGTAGTTATGGGGGATGTATTTAGAATATAGATTATAGTATAAACAATATTATATATGTAGTTATAGGGGTTGTAATTAGAATGTAGACTTGTGGACTGATAACTCAGCTGGTAAGGACTATGCAATGATTGGTGCCTCCGGTAAGGACCACTGCGCAGTGATGGACCAATTATTTCTTTGTCTGCAGCATTTGGGCTATGTTTTGCGCCGCCTTCGGAAATAATGGAATCGCCCAAATTTCAACACCTCCGCGAGGTATCGCAATCACCTCGTTTTTGTCGAAAAGGATCCATCGCGGGAGAAATTATAAAAAAGTTGAATCGCGCTTTGATTTCATTTTGCCGGCGGATTTCGCGTTTTCCCACGAGCGGATGTCACGGCATAAAATTTTCTGACGAAACGCACACAACGCCGGTAAATATTTGCTTTTCGGCGATACATTAAATTGAGTTACATTCTCTTCTCCGTACCCTCCTCTCTGGTCAAATGATCCCCCAACAAATAATGGGATGAAAAACAGAAGAAAGATAAACCGGCCGAGGTTTCCGCTGATTAGTTTTATGCTCGGGACGAAAGCGTTGCCCCGTTTTTAACAAAAGAGGAGAGCGGAATGCGTCCCTCTTAGCCGTAATTGTGTTACGTATCATCAGCCAAGCGCGCCGAACATTTTATTCGTTTCCTCGCTTGGAACGAAAAATTGTGACGACTCAAAATGTGATGTATTTATGGAGCATAAGTTAAACATCTGCTCGTATGGCTGGCGGAAAAATTCTCTCGCAGCTGAGTACTTCGCATTTCCAACTTCATTTTATTTGCGTTTGATCGACGAGCTATACTTTCCCGCTAATTTTGCAGCATTTTTACGATAACACTCCATTTGTTAGCTGGTACATTTGGGGAATTTAAGGAGATAGGGCGTAGGAAGCACAAAAAGGGAAATGCGGGCGCTACTGATAAAAGAACTAACAAAACCGGCCTGTTGTCGTTTGTTTGGCTCCCTGTTATTGTTGAAAACTGTCTTTCATCCAAAACAATCCGTGCTATATATTCAGATAAGTTATTTTTCCCCCATATGGTAAAAAATTAAGTAAATACACAATAATGTTTTGATATCCGGAAATTATTATTCCAAAGTATCTCGTAAATTCTTGATAAAATTAAAAATATATTCACCTCTTTTCTGGTAACACTGACTTATTAGAATACGTACTACATTTAACCCAAGGATTGGTAAAGTGCGACCCGCGGCCCAATAGTGCCCTCCGCATGGATTCATTCAGCCAGTGAATATAATTTTCTAGCCTAAATCATTAAGGATCTTTGAAGGATTAGGAATTTTACCCGTTGTAAACAGTATACTAAACGATCCTTCGCTTAACATAAAATAAAGTGATAATTCGCAAAATAGTCACTGTGAGAATTCGCGAAATGAAAGAAACCGGAAACTATGTTGTTTTCTTGAAAATTACTCATCAAAAATTCGGCACTGCGGTCCGCCGGCATTCCATTCTGCTAGATTAATTAATAGACAGTTTAATGCATTTGACTCGCTACATAAATACATATATAATGCATTAATACATTAATAATAAGATTAATTGAACTTTTTTACCTGGTCTCGTAGGTGAATTATCTCATACATTGGCCAGCTCTTGGACCGTACCGGGATGTTAATATCACTTGGGCCACACGGTAAGTAAAAAGTATATTCTGTTTCTGATTTTGTTTCTTGGTAAATTTTTGGCTTGATTCCAAAATGCCAGTAATTCATTCCAAAACTATTAAAACGTCGGTATGTTAAATTTTGCTGAAATACTTAAAAAGTATCAAATTAACTGTGAAAACACAACGTCTCTTTCAGAGCTAAATCTTTTCTAATGCAGATCATAATCCTTTAAACGCACAGCTTTAAAGCTGTGTTCAGGTATTTATCGATAAGGAAATACTTAGGGCCTCACTTTACCAAAGTGTTAAAAAAATATCTACCAACTTAAGTGCAATCGATAAAAATTTGACGATCAGCTAATAATGCAAGATATCAAGCTTCAATTTGGATTACTTTTCTCGCAAAATGAAAACAAGGACTTCTAAATTCTGGTACCATACAAGGGAATAGAGTAATTGGTTCGTTCAATACCCCCATTACTTTGGTTAAATTAATTAACTCCGTATTTAAATTTGTACTGCACACTATGATTGGTGTACATATTACATCAATGAAATACTTTTCGAATACATTCTTCGATAGTAACATTTCAGTCGTGAAATTCCCTACAAAATATTTCCACAGCTATTAAATACCCTTTATTTCTTCAGTACATCTCCTGTTCCCCATCGTTTCTCCATTATCTCCATCGGGAAACACCCATCGCCGTAATTTCGAAGCAATTCCGGATCGTTCCTGGAGATCTCTCCGCTAATTCATCTTCCTCCTCCCGAATTCCGCTCCACGCGATATCTTTTCAAATTCCAAAAGCTCCCTTCCATTCCATTCTTACAGATTAATATCTCTGCTTATCCTGTTTGCCTTTCATTTCTTAGAGCCTTTTCATTAATTTATTCCCTCCTTTCCCCGCACCGCGATCCTCAAGCCCCTTCGCGTTCACATTTAGACTCGAGCTCATTATGCGCTTTTTAATAACCGGCGACCAAACGTCAACGTGTAAGAGGAACTACCTCTTTGATCTTCGTATCCGGTTTTTCGTAATTTCTAGCGAATGGCGTCGCGTTGTTATTTTTTTACGACTATACATTGCGTGTGTGATCCTCTCGCGTTTATTTTCGATTTCATTTTTTTTTTGGAATTGGATTCGTTTGCAAGCGCCGGGATTGTGATCGCGGATTCCCTTATCGAGAAATTTTCGCCGGAATAACTTGACGGAATAGAAGCGTTGCGGAGGGGATGTTTGAATTCGGAAATGTCCATTAATACTTTCAGAAGCAGCGTTTCTGTTTTTGACATTTGGTGCGCCTCGCAGGAATAGATGCGCATATACGGATTAAGTGTAATTTCGATTAAAATGCGTTTCACCATCTGCTGACGAAATGAAGAGACGAATGCTGTATAATTTAATGTGTCAATGCAAAATATGCTGCGCAACATTAAAATCGATAAATGTTTATTTTTTGTTAATTTTACGGACTTCAATTACACAATTTTCTTGTTATTTTGATGGGTATATTGTACAATTTAAATGGTTATTGTGAGAAGTGATATAACTCGACAGTTTGAAAATAGAAGGATTCATTAATTAATAGCGGAAATTAAAATAGTGACTGGGACTCGAACCTAGGTCTCCCACCTTTAAGGCCGGTTTTCTGGAAAGTGGAAGACCTGGATTCGAGTTCCAGTCATGTCACTATATTTCACAACTGTTCATCCTTGGTACTCAGCCACGAGGCTTTTCCGTGATAGGCTATTTTCCTTCCCAATATACTTATAATCAATCATTTAAGTAAGATGTTATTAAACTGAAATTCTGAAACTTCCGTCACAAGGGTACTGTTATATGACAATTTCATTTACTATACTTTATTCCAGAAAATATTCAGGAGGTCCTTTAATAATACGCATCCGCGTATGTGCAATTTAATTCACTCGCCTGCTTTAGACATACTTGCTGTTTGCTCCGTTTGACTATAAATTTCGATTATATTATTTATTGCGATTATAAATGCGCAATAGCGCGAGCGCCTCAAGTCAGACTATTTAAAAAAATTCGAGTTATATTCGTTGTCCCATTTGCCATTTAAATTGCTACAATATACACATCAAAATAACAAGAAAAGTGTGTAATGGAAGTCCGTAAAATTAACAAAAATATAGACATAGGATGATCACAGGGAAAAAAGATACTCCTAGTAGGTATGTTTACCGTTTTCACTTATTTTTATGTTTCTTGGTTATGCGATAATTTGACCATTATTTCCTTTAAAATTTAACTTCTCATCAATTTTTAATCGATAGCCACGAAACGAAAGTAGAATAAAGTCAAAGATTCTTCTCTTATTTTCCCTCTGACGTCTCGTTTCATCATTTTCGACGGATGTATCACATTAAACTGGGAAAGTAACAAAAAGAGCTCCAGTGAAAAAGTATTAATAACCGATGACCTTTGGAAATAGTAATGGAAAAAGAAAGTACTGAGCTGAATTCTTTATTGCGAGAAATAAAGCTAGTGGTCATAAATAATATTTTAGAGCCCGGGTTATTATTAATCACCAAACGATTTCGATTGGAAGGGAAAGAAAATTAAGACTGCGTAAAGAAGAAGAAGAAGATATTAAGGTGGATTGACAGATGAAAGTGAAGATGAAATATAAAGAAAATAGGATGGTTTCCTAAATGCTGTATGATTGGATAATATAAATGTGTTCGAATAATGCCCATTGGGATAATATGGAATTGATGGTAGGGAGAAAAGTGCATTTATTAAATTTTAAAGTCTTCTTTTCTAAATAACGTAGAATAGATAAATGAAGGAAAAATTCCATTTGTATTCATCAGAGTTGTTACATTTTATTCGCCTTACATCAACACTGCTTATAGGACACAGGATATATCTTGCACAGGATATATCTTGCTTTCACTAGATCTTTAGAACTATAATCAAACATCCACAATTTCTATCTGAACCTTAACTAGAAACAATAATCCATTCCTTTAAATATCGCGTCAAATTTTCCTCGCTATTAATTAAAGAAGATATTGAGTAGACTCTAATATATGTTACGGTTATTGTGCATCCTAAAATTACGAAAAACGCATTAGAAAGGTTTCCCTTTGTCTTCCATCGTGATGTGCATCGATTTTATGCATTCCAATACTAAAATATATATCTTGGTATTATTTTCCAGAGCAAATAATTTTTTTACCATATAAGCTAGGACAGAGAGGCAATAAATGAATTCCTAAAACGCCGTAAGAAAAAAGAACGAAATACCGTTTCCGGAAGCACGATTTTAGTTTTATTTCCTTTTCGATGATAGAATTAGGTTCAATTTATATGAGGGTAAATTTCGAAGCGTTGCGTGCTTTTTTTATACGGAGCGAATGGTATCGATAAACCTATATAAGGACTAGAATGAAATATCGGAAGGATAATGGCTTCCCACGAGAGAAAGAATTTCAACCTGAAAGCTCTATTATGGAACACATTTAAAAATTCTTTCATCGCATATCTCCAGACGTTAAGCAGAAAATATGAATTTGCCATGAGGAAAATGATTTAATTTGTTTCCGAGCTGATACACTTTATGGGGATAATACCATAATCTACTCCTTACTCCATTGCAGTCGAGCCAAGGGCTTCCTTTGTGTTGAACCGTACATGACCTAATTAGCAAGGGAGAGTAAATGAATAAGTTCTCAGGTAATGAAATACTAAGAAGAGCAATTCATGAAATATCAATATTTTCTTCGTGTGAGCCTACGGAAGGAAAATAAGTTTAAGAGATATAAACTAATTGTTTTTCATTTAAAAGGGTCTGGAATCTGAGTTATCGTCAGATCTGCGCGTATGATTATTTTAAATTCTGTAAAAATACAATCGCTCTTTTTTCTGCTCCACATTACTATTAATAAAAGTACATTCTGCGCTATTCTTGATGAGAAATTGCATTCTTATCACTTCGCACAGTTTCAGTGATACCATATTGAAACTTCCTGTGATCTACAGACAGGGCATCGGACTTGGGCTTTAACTTGTTCATCCCATGTGTAAAGATAGTGTGGTTCTGATGAATTGGTTCCAGCTATAAGATAGGGGGGGCCTCCCGGACAGCCAAGTGGGCAACGCGTTCGACTTCAATGAAAGCGGTCCCGGGTTCGATTCCCGGTGGGGGCCTACGTGCGAAATGACCTTAGCTGTTGAAGCACTTTAAACAATACTACTACTACTATAAAATAGCGGCTTAACTGTCATCTATTCTAAAATTCAAACCCGAAAATTTGAACAACTCTTTAAATCCCTGTGAATTATTTAGAGTAAAACGACTATCGGTGATGTACCAATTAGTCTTTCCGATTCTTAGATACACTTTCATTCACACGCATTCCATTCAGCCTCCTGATTTCGCATTTGAAACTGATTTACGTACATCTCACTTCCATTTAATTCATTTTGTTCCGAAAAAATGGTTTGGCGTGTATATAAGATGCATGTACATCCTTTCAAACTCCAAATTCTCCCTTTTACTAAAAATGCGTAGATATGCACATAGATAATGCGTTCTTAGAGGCCCCGGTACTCAAAAGACTCTGACGGGGGTGTTAGAGCCAGAGAAAGCATATGAAGGGGCAAGGAATGTATAGGGTTAGCGAGACAAGGTGGTTTCTTACACGGATGCCTCCCTATAGAATACCCGAAGAGGGGTTGGTTTTCGGATTTTTCTTTCTCCAAAGGCTGTACGCCAGATTCCGCGGGCGGCGGGAGATATCAAAGGAGCCTCATGGGTGAAGGTTGAAGAGGATTTTAGGACACGAGAGCGGCGTGTTACATGTCCCTCAGAGATTCATGGATGCCTGGCTTGAATGCAATGGGAGCAGTGTAATCAGAGTTGCTGGATGTGTGAATACGGGCAGTAGTGTGAGGCGGCTCGTTGAAATTCTTCACTCAAGAGGTTTGGCGGACGGCCGGGTTTCATGATCTATCGTTGCAACGAATTCACGTTTGGAGTCTGTCGGATTCGGCCTCCTGTATGAGTCACCGACTATAGAGCGGGTTGTTTAACGTGGAATGGGTGGCGGCAGACCGAGTGTACGTAGTACAAAGCATTCGCGGATTTGATATGCGATGATTTTCGGCGAAGATATCTGCTTCCAAATCGCTGGCGATGATATGGAAGGAGGGAAATGGAGCATTGTGGGATGCAGCGAGAAAGGCAATGGAGGTTTCTGGTTCGATAGACGAAAATGTAGAAAATATAACGAAGTCGGTAGAGAGATATGATGGAAACAACCGGAATAATTCTGCTAATTCTCTCGGAAAGATTAGCACGCGACTTCCATAAATGTACTCACCACATTCCCTTTCTTCGTCATTAAACACATTCACATGAAGAAAGACTATCATTAGAATGTGCGGATGGTTTCCACTGTATCCATCGTGAATATCGCTACAATTAAAGATTTAAATAAATAATTTAGGGAGATACCGGACCAAGTGGGCGGCGCGTTCGCCTTTAGTGGAAGAGGTCCCGGGTTCGATACCTGGTGGAGAAGCGCGAAATTACCTTGAATGACCTAGTTGTTGAAGTACTTTCAATAATGCTACTACGAATAATCCAGTTTCCGTTCTGGCGTAACGTAGTAGATAAAGTTGTACGTAAACGAAAAGAATTCATTCATCCTATTTGACATCACAGTTGCGAAATTTCGTAAAATTTTCAGTACACTCCATCGTGTTTCTTATCTCGACGGGGAAGGTATCTGATATAATTCCTATCAATTCACGCTGACTTAATCTCCATTGCAAATTACATAGCATTAAAACTCAGCATTAAAATTCACGTAAATTCATCAAACCCTTATATATATAGGTTTTGAGAAAAATTCTGCTTTAACCGTAAATCTTCCATTATAAAAGCGCAAAAATTCTATTAATTATTCTTCTAAACTTTTCCACCCTTCTTACGACTGCCTCACAGTATTGCGCTGTCGTGATTTAAACATTGGTCAGCATGAACAGACGTAAATATGCGTGGGTTCATTTGTTTTGTCTTCGAATAAATTTGATGCGATCGGTTATTCAGCTAATCAATCGCCCGTTTGAGTTCATAGATACCAAGGGTGTACTAACCGAAAATGGAGCAGGAATATGCATCATTACCGGTTGTATGGTTTGCATACCATTTTTTCCAATTAAGCTCATGCAGTCAAAATACATTCGGTGCCTTTGCAAGGGGAGTGGCTTAGAGTGGCGGTTAACTCAGTACTAGTTTGCGAGGTCACGTGTTTGATGTACACGCAAAGATGGATTCTTTCGCAAAGTGTTCCATTCTCACAATAAACAAAGCTCCTGATGCAGTTACCACTTGAAAGAGCATAGTAGCTCAGCTCCACAAACACAGTGCCGATGGAAAGTAAGCTCTGGGTGATGACTCATGCTTTGAGTTCAGCGCGTTGGGGGGGCGCAAAATAGGTTTTGAGAAATTCGATTGCTGACCAATGGCTTGCTGGGTCTCTCAGGAGACGCTGTAAAAGACAGCGCCGTATCGCTTGCGTGTGTACTCATCGGCATTAATAATACAGTAAGGATACATTTCATCTGAAACTGGTAGAATAATGTAGAACACGGCTATTACACGGAGTTAATGTTCCTATAGATGCTGGGAGGATCAACGAAAATTTTCCCAAAAAATACGAGGCACTTTTATAAGGTACATATATAAATTATTTTTACAGTCTAAATTACAGTGAAGAATTATATATCAAAGTCATACGAAGCGATGATCTATTGCATTGCCCAAAAAATTGCTCAATCGAAGAAACAACTGAAAACCCTATTCAGAATCCTTTCCAATGTCAATTCAACCGATCAATTCAATTTGAAATCAATCAATTAATAATTTTAATTGGAATTTCTACTTCTTTAATTCTTTAACTTTTTGAACCCCTTTGGATTTCTGCTGAGTTTTAATGAATTGACTATTCTACTGAATTCTATGGAAATTGCATTCTAGACGGTGGGTCACTAAGCTCTGTAACTTTTCCCCGGTAGTTAAATGTGAATGAATTGAGATTTATAAATTCACCGATATTATACATCAGTTCTACAACTGCAAGTAGGTGCAAATAAGATTTGCACAGATGGTCAAACATTCCAATGTGCACTTAAAAACCATGCTTGATATATACAAAATATAACACAATTAAATTCTCGGACAAATTTAAGTTCTTAAATAGGTGTTTATGATCGTAAAATTGTATTCATTTCATATCTAAGACGATCGATGCATTCTTTATTATTGCCTATTTCAAAACCTTATGCTAAAATAGTAAATGGAGATTTAGTGAATTTTTATTGTATTTCGATTACCAAAGATCTAAACAACTAGAGAGAAAGATAACAATAATAATAACAATAATAATATGCAGAAACCGAAGGATTCATGATAGCAATTCAAGACCAAACTATAAATACAAGAAACTATAAGAAATTCATCATTAAGGACCAACAAATTATTAGTGATAAGTGCAGACTATGTAATGAACAATCAGAGACGATTAACCATATTATCGGCGGCTGTGGGTTGCTTGCTTCTACAGAATATACAAGGAGACACAACAATGTTTGTAAAATAATTCACCAAGAACTTGCTTTGAAACATACTCTCATTGATACTTATACTCCATATTACAAATATACACCAGAACATATTTTAGAAAATACATCAGTAATGTTATACTGGAATAGAAGTATCATCACAGACATAAGTATACCTCATAACCAACCTGATATTACACTCATTCACAAATCTAGTAAAACTACATACCTTATAGAAATTTCCGTTCCAAATTCCATGAACATACAAAAGAAGTATGCAGAGTAAATACAAAAATACCTCACACTAAAGGAAGAAATAAAACAACTGTGGCACCAAAAATCAGTAAAGATAGTACCAATCATACTTTCATCAACTGGAATAATTCCAAAATCATTGCATAACAGCTTAATGGAGATAGGCTTAAAACCAAAAAGCTATATCTCCCTACAAAAATCTGTAATACTGGACACCTGCTCGATAACAAGAAAATTTCTCTGTAATCTGTAATCATAATCAGTATAATATGAAATACCATAAAAATGATAACAATATAGGAACATGTGACTTGGTGAATACCCGTCACAGGTTCAAGGATACCACAAAATGTGAGAATAAAACTATAATAATAAAACGTCTTTATTGGGCGAAATTGGGACTAAAGATTCCCATCTTCCATTTAACCCTGAATAAGGGGCGTGATATTAAATTGACTCCACCGAACCCATCCCTACAATGTTTCCCTTTTTTAAAATGAAGACGAACAGCACAACGTAATAAATTAACTACAGTTTCGGCAAATAGTAAGATTAATTTATCCCCATGATTGCTGAAGGAAAAGGAAAAAAAATCCTCCTGGTAAAAGCTGGAAAGACGGTTGGGGAAGTACGTTTATTAATTTTTCTCCCCTTTCAATAGATATAACTCCATACGGAGTGGAAGCTGCGGATGACTGAGCGAAGAGGGGAAGGGACAGGAATGCTAAGGGAATCTCGTGGTAAGAATCTCCAGGAGGGTTGTTAATGGCGGAGAAAGTAGGGAGGCAGTGATGAGCGGCGAGGATTTCGATTGATGGATGTTGCGGCAGAGATGAGTACTCAGACATTTCCAAGGGACGAGGAAAGAATGGGGGAAAGGGATTTTTGTGTAAGATGCAGGTTATATGTGTTATAGTGGTATAATAAAGAGGGAATGGGGCGAACCCAGAAATGTAATGATAGCCGTGGATGGGGAGAATCTGATGTGCGCGCTACGGGGTCCAGGCGAATATAATGCATGTTGTTGGGTGCGGGAGGAGATGGAAGGATAATGGACCGTCACGGAAAACGGCTAATGATTGATTGATCAATCCGCTTGTTATTGCTCGAATCTGAGGCAAAGAGATGCGAATCCTCGAAACCAATAGATAATGCGGGGGGAATGAGGGAAAAGGTAGGACGAGTGACTAAGCGAAATTTATTCATTACCATATTTCATTTTGCCATCGTCCACCAGCAATGAATGTTATTTTTCCAGCCGCTCAAAAGGAATCGAGTCAAATTTTGTAATTTTTTGCCAAATTCGAAATTTTCTAGAGTGATATAAGAAATATTAACTGTATCGAGAGGAATATGTGCTTAATTTAAACATTTTGATCTTCATTTCACTCGAAAGTGAACGGTGAAACTATTATAAATCGGAAAATGAATAACACGCTATTCATAGCATTTATTATCACATACAAATTCGGTAAAGCAAGTTTCATTTATGGTTGAGAAATTTCAGCATTGGGAGGTTAACTTCAACGAAAAAGTTTTAATGCTTATCATTCTAGTCCTTAATGTTCTGATTTGTATTAGCAGCTATTATAAGCTGCTCCAATAGGTTTGTCTTAGTTAAATGTGCTTTAAGCTTTTTCGATTTGTGCAATAGTTAAATTATTTGAGAAAAAACAATTACCTTTCATCGCCACTTACCTATACAGGAGTCGTAAATTTTAATGAATGGGAGAAAATTCACGAAAACAAATGGTGAAAGTCATGAGAGGGATAAATTGGCGAATTTTGAACGCAACCTTCTAGCAAGAAAATAAATGATTGGTCTCTCTAAACTAGACACTCCACAAGTAATGATCGTTATTTACGATATTGAAGCGTATGGTATTCACTCAAAGCTCAATAAGTAAATGGGAACACCAGAAAAACACTTTGGACGGTAGATTCACATAACGTCCGCCATTCCCCTTGACAGACGTAGGTTGGTCGTAATTTTCTGCAGGATAACAAGCGGAGAGCGGTTTTGGCCCTGGAAGAGAGACTTCCGTCCACGTTCGGCTTGCAGGGTAGATTTATCTTTGCAGATAAGGACGAGAGGAAAAAACCGTTTGTAATTCATTTAATGTCACCGTGATTAAAAGTGATTCCAATGCCAATCCGTTTACTTACACCGTTCCCTTGATTAGTTTTGCTTGCTAGACTTTTATTTCCCGCTTTTCCGCCCATCCACTATCTCCTTTTAACCTTTTAGAGGTTTCCGAAAAATTAGTGCAATGAAAATTTACTTTAGATATTGAGAGAGGTTAGGGGAGGATAACACAAAACAAACGCTGTCGATTTAGTCAATTCTTTACATAGATGTGCAGGATGTTAAAGATTTTCTTCAGAATAAAGGTGATAAGACTATTCTACTGAATTCTATGGAAATTGCATTCTAGACGGTGGGTCACTAAGCTCTGTAACTTTTCCCCGGTAGTTAAATGTGAATGAATTGAGATTTATAAATNATAATATATTTTTAATTTTACTTAAAATTTCATCTTACCTAAATGAATATTAACGTTTGTTTTTGTCTCAATGGATCTTCTCCGTGTATGTTTTAATATTGTTACTTTTATCAATGCGTAAAGTAGGCAAGTCTAACGGAGAAATGAATCCTGTTACATATTGTATCAAAAGATGATACAAATTAATTTTTATGATATATATAAACACCAAAAGGTCGAAGATTTAGCAATCATTGCAAAGCATCTACATCATAAAACGGTGATAATCTCGCAGCACAATCGTGTCGAAAGATCAGATTTAAAAACTAATGTGGAAATGGCAGTATTGCATGTTTACGTTAAAGGTCAAACAATTGACAAGATATTAGATACACATTCATGTTTAACATAAACGTGAGAAACAGAAATTACGAAACATTCTCTTCTAATTCATAGCAAAAGCAGAAGAAGCCTAAACTGAATAAAATTTTATTACGCAACCAAAGAGCCATCTTGATAATTTCGGATCGGATCTTATAAACCCATGGTAAGGAACTTACGAAAAATAATCCTCGCAGTGAAAACCCGGATTTTTGCGAGAGAGGAAATTGATGTGAAAAGGAACAAAAGGGAATGAGGGACGAGATTTTTGGAGCTCAGACTTCTGGGAAGGAAGCCCGTAATGATGGAAGTATAAAAGCGGAGAAAGAGAAAAGTATGGTGAAAACAAGTGAGAGGCAAGGAAAGGTATGGGAGATGAGAAAAGTGGAAATGCGGCAAAAATAGACAATGAAGGGGAATGGGATGAATGGAAAAGGCGTAAGGGGAGAGATGGAGAATAAGAAGAGCCGAAGGAGAGATGAAGATAGTTGGGTGGTGGCTGACAAATGCCTTCATTACCGCGGATGAGGTTCAGGAAGGACGGATCCAAAGAGTTGAGGATCTCACTGGTTACAGGGCAGTTACCCATCTTCAGACCTTTCTTCTATCTTCTATATTCACCCATATACTTTTATTCACTCTTCCTTCCCTCAATTCATCC
Source organism: Ladona fulva (assembly GCA_000376725.2). Lineage (NCBI taxonomy): Eukaryota > Metazoa > Arthropoda > Insecta > Odonata > Libellulidae > Ladona > Ladona fulva. The sequence goes on along the minus strand of KZ308334.1, from coordinate 581,881 downwards.
ACCTTTAACTCTCTATCTCTACTATAGTTTTCTCTTATTCTATCGGGTGTTAGAATTGAATAGCTTATTTGACGCCTGTAATAATGTAATGCCGTAACGTTTATGTAAACTATTACTCGTATAATTTCGTTACCTCTCATTACCATTTTATTTAAGCAGTCGAAAGCTTCCTTTCGAACTTTTAAGCTCATTCAAACGTAACCAAGTTTTTCTTTTTAATTCAAACATTACTGAATGAATATACTTTTAGATTCCTTACATTTCCTTCCGGCTGCTCTTTCGCTTCTTTTATCATAGTGTGTACGGAAAGACAGCAATTACACAGAGGTATTTTTTGCGTTCATGTATTTCACCTACATTATCGAGTTTTACACTTTGCTTCGATAAGGCAGCAAACGAAGAACGATTGCATCCGAGAGAGATTGGGAATCCTTCGTTAAACTTAAAATAGGACAGATAGACTATAGCTGAAATAAATAATTTTTAAACCCGTCCATAAAGGATCCGCTGAAGTAATAACAAAAGAAATGGGTTGATCGTATAGCTATTACACCGAACGTAGCGCACTAATTAAAAAAATGCATTCAACCAATGTAGAAGTAGATTTCATGTTCTTAGCTTTTAATTTTTCATTTAGATTAGTTAATTCATTTAGGTTCCATGTGCAGTGAACTACCAATTATGCGCGGGTCGATTTTTTCTCTTAGTTGATATTTTGCGAGGTTTTCTTAAGAATTAGGACGCTAAAAACACAATTATTTTTAATCGACCATGTAGGCGGATTGTTGCAGTATATGGATCAGTGGGAATGTAACTACTATGTCGTTATGGCTGCTGCAAGATCCGTGGTCGTACCTTGATGATTTTGTAAAATAATTAAAAGGAAAAGATTATATATGTATAAAATTATAAATTGTTAATTTATGTTAAATATGAATATTATTAGAAAAAGTGAAAGTTTGGATTATCAGTGATTTACAATTATTTGTGCATCCTTTTCCCATCATTAGTCCTAATAATCGACAGTTCAAAGTACTTTAATAAAATATTATTAAAGTTTTCCCGTTATTCATTTGCCTCTCTGTTCCTAATTTTCTTCTCTCCTTTTTCCTATCTAATTATTTCTCCCTCTTCCATTCCTCCTCTTTATACCGTTCGCTTTCCGCTTTTTTGGAAAGTGCAAAAGGGAGAGTTGAGTGGAACGAACGTGGGCGAATAGGCGAAGTAATTACATGAAAATGGTGCACATGGCACGCAGCATTTCCCACTTTTCTCTCAATGTCCGCCACCGAAGCGGCCCAAGTTTAACGCTCTGACGGTTATGTCGCTCAAATGAGCGGAGAGGATGAAGAGATTAGGGTGATAGATATGTTCCAATTATTGGGTGGGTGGTCTCCCTTTTTACCTCGCCGCCAGCTTCTTTCGGCCTGCCTCAATTGCGCCGGCTAATTCCTGGTGGCGGCTATGGTTTATAATATGGATGGGTTATTACAATTTAGAGGAAAGCGTTTTGTGTTTATCATCGCCATGAAAAGTTTAACCTCGTTAGACCTGTGGATTCAAGGGACGCGACTGCTACAAAATGTTTTTCCAAGGTAAAAGAAGACACAATTTGAGCTTTTGAGTAGACTTTTCGGCGAGGAAATTAAAGCTTAATTTTTAGAGCTACTCAACTTTGCAGGGGATAACGTATATTTGTGAATAGAACTCATATATATGGTAACTTACAGGTATATGTAGCTTCGGAAGAGATCTATTGCTAGGATATTCCTAATTGCAACCATGGATATTAGAGAGAACCTTTACCTCAATCCTATTCAGATTGTTTAAAAGTTGGATATGTTTGCAGTTTACAACTCATTCTCGAAAGTGACGATGTCGATGGGTAGGAATAGAAAGCACTGTGAAAATCAACAATATATTTCCTCAATACGACGGTTTCAACTAATAAAATACAATATAATACACAGTCATCTATTGTGGAGTTTCACAGTTTTTTTATTCTTACCTGGTGGAATTCTAGATAGTGAAGGCTTCTGCCATTGATCATATATATCGATAGGGTCAGGCGTGACTTTCAGGCATTCCATAGCCGACAAGATAGAGGAAATGGTATTTTTTTAAGGTATTATTACGGCAAAACGGGTCAACGAAACTAATCAAAAGATTAAGATCTACCATGTTTTTTCCTGTGACCAAAATTCGTAGTGAACTCGTAGTCATGCATTGCCGCAATAATATATGCATATAATCTTAAGCTCGGCATGAATATGAGCATTTTTAACATAACCAATTTACTCTTGATCGAATTAAAAATGCATTTTTCTTTAAATAAAATTTTCTAAAAATTTTAAAGTATTCCTGAAAATAGTGTAATTTAATATCGTTCGGATGCTATAGAATGTTTTCTACGGAGACAGAATATATGTTTATATTCGAGCATTAATGCTTGACAATAACTATAATATAGCAGTGATCCGCTGATTGTTGTGGCATTTCAGTAAACGATCTTGTAATCCAATCACGAGAAAAACAAATTAGAACGGCAATATGTAGCTGCTTAAACAATTCCACCTTCTAACGCTAACGCCCATGACGATTTTAATCAAATTCTCCAACGAAACTCGTTCAGAAACGTCAGCCTGAATTTTGAAAAAGCGTTAAAATCCCTCGAATCGCTATGAAACGCGAAGAACTGGGCAAATACTCGGATGAATCATTTCCTCGCATTCAACACCCATTCCGTGAACGGCGGAGCGGCTCTCAAAAAAACCTCTTTTTTGTAGACTATTTCTATCCCATCAACAAGCCCCGGAATAGGATTTTCAATCCACCGAGTATCCAAAAGCATCCTCCATCTCCGAGGACACGAATGCTCTAAACCCCATGAAAACGGGTTCCGGGACGTCTCATTCCCTCATTGCTGTCCGACGGCGCTGCTGACGAAGTGATAATAAATTCTCCGTCCCCTCCACCAAAGCGAGCGCATCAAAAATGTGCAAGCCAGCGGCACGTATCAGAGGGGGATGTAAAGAGGGAATATGCAGACTGCTCAAACTGCGCGCAGTAATTCTATTAGCGTCGGGCCGCGTCTCTGGTTGCGTGCACGCGCTTTACCGCGAGGCGCAAAGTGCACAAGAGCTGCCACCTTAGTACAGGTATGGTACAACTTAGCGTAGCAGGTGAAGAAAAAATGATGATACATGTCTCAAGTCCACTCTGGATTTTGATTAATTAAGCTCATCTTGCAGCCCATCTCGCCCTCTCTGAGAGTATTTTTAAATTTCGTTCTTTAAGACGTCGCGTAATCGCGTTCATCACTAAGGTAGATAAGCAGTGTAATTCAGTGCAATGCCATAGCACAGTATACACAAAGTATAAGCTTCACAATACAGAGAGAGGGGTTGCGGAAATCCATAACGATAAAAATATGAATGCGACGAATGATCACTTGATGATGGCAATCATTCGTCGAAACCGGTCGTTTGTGAAACAAGAAATACCGGAAAAATAACTTGGAAATATTCTTTTCCGTTGTAAATGTAACTTTGTACATTCATAGCGCTATGAACGAAGTTAACGAATATTTTGGCTAACAAAGAATTTTCGAATGTTTTCCGGAATCAATGGTTAAGGAGAAAGGGAGGCTAACAAAGGTTTGTAGGATATTAGCGCAGTTGGAAGAAAGTTCAAATATGGGTGGAGCAAAAAGAAAGCAACCTGTTATTGCTAAATGCCAAATAGCGTTATTAGTCTGGTAGTTTTGTTGGCTATTAATGCGAGTATTTGTAGATTAAAAGACGCATCGGAAACAGTTTCGCGGCTTTCGAATATAATATCAATATCTACAAATTCTATTTTTGTCTTTTTATTTGTTTCTGATCTCCTTTTTCACCTTCTCTCTCCTTTACTGATTTCACGTACCCATGGTTTTTTTCAGCATTAAGTAGCGACAGCATTTTCCTCAGACCAGTTGTCTATTTCTTATGATGCTTTTGTGACACTAACGCTTAATATTAAGAGGTAAGAAATGCCACATCTGATTTAGTCAAAGGAAAAGTACATTTGATTTACTTTTATTCAATTGAACGATTCGAGCCCACTAAGAATAAATTGCTAGTAAAACTTTCACTTCAGCTAAACACTTACAAGATGACGATGAATGTGAAGTAAAATTAAGGAGTTGAGTGACTTGCGTTCATGAGATAGTTAAAGAAACCTGGAGTTTAAAGGAAAAGGTATGATTTACGTTAAGTAACTCCAACTTTGTTGTTAATATTGTTTCCCTAAAATTTAGCTAGTATGGTCCAGAATTTTATATCTTCATAATAATTTTCCTTTTATTTAATCATAACAGTCTAATTCTACTCGGAGCGTTATACCTTTTATTTGTTTGCTAAGAACGCTGGTTGCAAATTCTCAGATGGCGATTCTAATTCATAATGAAGCTGAAATTTCTTGTATCGTTGAACAGAATCACTATATCATCATCACAGTTGGTGTCTATTTATTAATTGGTACAACATTCCTAATTCATACGGCGTTAAACGCTATGTGGTAGTATGGAATAATCGGTGCAAAGAAAGCTAAAAACGCTCTAAGATATCAGAGTACAAGTCAAATCAAGGAGTTAATAAGGAGTTTAATTTTTGAAAGATTCTAAATGGAATGACCGTTTTAATTATTGTCGTCTTGAAATGGAAACATTGTATTTCAAATCACGCAAACGTTGAATGAGATGTATTTTCCGCCTTATTTTATATCCTGATATTTTCTACCCTCCAGAGCGCAGGACAGGTATCCTTTAGCAGATTAATAGATGAGATATTAGCTATTTTATCTAAAATAAAATGCAAGCACATATCAAATGCGTTATTTTTTACGCGAGGATTTCATTTTAAGGCAATGATATCCATTTGATTCCAAACAGGACAATCATTAATAAATCAGCAGCGCAGAGGAAATTTAGAGAAAAAGCCTTTGAACCTCTCTCCATGGTTGGTCGAACAAAGACCCTCATTAACCGTTCACCAATAAACTAATGCTAAGCCATTAAAATGTGACAGTTAACTAGTGTGTGGTGTTAGAAATTTCCTCATTGAATTAGGGCAGATTTTCTACCTTGATGCGAGGGCATAATGCACCGGGAATGGAGCTCTTCGGTAGTCTCGTCATCGTCACCATCATCATCATCATAATCATTAGCATACCGCGGATAGTTGATGCCCTGCATACGTGTTCATGTTCCAGAGTAGATGAAGGAGTAGGATATGTGGATATGTGTTGCTGAGTGGGTGTGGCTCGGGGAATTAAATCTCTCACTTGTCCCACAGACAGCGTAGAACAGCCGGAGAAAACGGCTGCTGGAGCACGTTTGCTGGGGATGTGAGATCGTGTCTCTCCCTCATTATAAATATGCATATAGAAATACAAATACATATGCTTGTGCATATAACTTACGTTAATGAGCATATACGTACGTATATCAAGGGACACCCTTTAAAATTTAGGTAGGTAAACTGCGAATGTGATAAAATTTGATGTAACCTAAATATGATAAACATAGTAAACTTTAAAAAACCCCAAAAGATATAAATTTAAATGTAGCAGGTTATTTATATTATACATGTACATACATATATTAAAACATTCATTAAAATTTATATAATTAAACCTTAAATACAGAGTTAAACTTTATAGCGTACATTTCATTTCGCAAACAATTCTATTTTGGACCGAGGTAAAAGACCAAGGGTTTAACCTTATATCTTCTACTAAAAACTTTCAGCACGTGTTTTGTTTCCTCATGAAATTAATTGCTTCTAGAGAACTTAGGAATCGTTAAAGTTTTTGTAGGCAACACATTCTCACATTCAAGATGCTTTCGTGCAGGTGACCTGTAGATTTGTCCAAACATTTAATTTAACGCTAATATTTACCACGATGATAGTAAAAACGGGACGCGTAGTAGCTGTCTATCAGTGGCACGAGATTATGGTCTAATTTCGAAATTTCACCTCGAAAGCTTTGAAAAGATGCAAATACATACAGAGCCTCATACATACTTCTATAAATGTTCGCATTTCTTCAGCGAAGACCCTTTCTCCCGCTCGCGCAGTGCACGCGCAACTCANTTATACATGTACATACATATATTAAAACATTCATTAAAATTTATATAATTAAACCTTAAATACAGAGTTAAACTTTATAGCGTACATTTCATTTCGCAAACAATTCTATTTTGGACCGAGGTAAAAGACCAAGGGTTTAACCTTATATCTTCTACTAAAAAATTTCAGCACGTGTTTTGTTTCCTCATGAAATTAATTGCTTCTAGAGAACTTAGGAATCGTTAAAGTTTTTGTAGGCAACACATTGGGGACAGGGAATCGTGAACGAATCCTTCCAGCTACTCAAATTTTATCAACATGGCTCAAAGTTTTTGATTAATTCTCACATTCAAGATGCTTTAGTGCAGGTGATCTGTAGATTTGTCCAAACATTTAATTTAACGCTAATATTTACCACGATGATAGTAAAAACGGGACGCGTAGTAGCTGTCTATCAGTGGCACGAGATTATGGTCTAATTTCGAAATTTCACCTCGAAAGCTTTGAAAAGATGCAAATACATACAGAGCCTCATACATACTTCTATAAATGTTCGCATTTCTTCAGCGAAGACCCTTTCTCCCGCTCGCGCAGTGCACGCGCAACTCAAGACACAAGGGGACGAGAGACTGAGCACTTCATTAGGGTCGACACGCTTTTAGCGGCTGAATAATAGGCAGGAGGACGAGGGAATGGAGAGAAGAAGGAAGGGCAGGGCGAAAGTAAACGATGCGTCTAAAAATTACTAATTGTAATGAAACGTAACTCAGCTTCGGGGTTAAAGGAAGTACGGCATTTTTCTATTCTTAGGTAAATATCGTAGGTATCTCGTTGATGCTTCATGAATCGAACGCAATAGGGCGTTTTGATCGTGTCCCTTTTGTTTCTAACCAAATTTAGTGAACGAGTTTAACTAAATTACATGTCATTTACTGAGCGCGCTGTCCTCTGAAAGAGGAATCGTGAGTTGCGTCATTTATCTATGAAAAGATTCTTTATTTTACTACGCGTAATAATTAAAGACGTACATCCTAGCGTATTGCAATAAACGTTTTACCCTATAAGACTGAAATTAATAAAATTTAACATTTGTTCCCATGGAGAAAAGTACCTGAAAAAGTCTAACAGGACCGGGACTCGAATTTGGGTCTTTAACTGGTAGAAGTGGAAGTTCCGGGATCGGGTCACCGACCTGTCAGAATTGTCATGTTTGTTTCTCCTTGCAATCAAAATTTATTTCTTAAATGTTTTTCTTTATAAGGAGGCAAGAAACAAGAAACTGCTTGATTTTCATGTTCATTCAAACATCGATTAGTTTTATCGTTCTTATAGCGTATTGCAATAAACGTTTTACCCTATAAGACTGAAATTAATAAAATTTAACATTTGTTCCCATGGAGAAAAGTACCTGAAAAAGTCTAACAGGACCGGGACTCGAATTTGGGTCTTTAACTGGTAGAAGTGGAAGTTCCGGGATCGGGTCACCGACCTGTCAGAATTGTCATGTTTGTTTCTCCTTGCAATCAAAATTTATTTCTTAAATGTTTTTCTTTATAAGGAGGCAAGAAACAAGAAACTGCTTGATTTTCATGTTCATTCAAACATCGATTAGTTTTATCGTTCTTAAAGGGTAAAACAAATCTTCCTATTTCAATACCGGCATTTATGATTTAAAACCGTGAAAGACTTGTGTAAGTGGGTGATGTAAAATGACGAAAAAAGAAATATATACATATCAAGGAAATATTCAATCGTAATGATAATATTCCCAAGACATATCCTCGTAACTATATATCTGAATGATTCCAAGCAGTTGAAATAAAAGAATGTGTCCGTCAGAGAGATTCACAACAACAAGTGTGGAAAACATCTTTCGATGCGCAATATGAAAATGTTTCCTTCAGGCGCACGGATACCCTAAATATTTCAAACTGACCATTTCAAACTTTATCGCATTTTGTTCGAAACTCCGGGAAAAAGTTATCAACTCTTTTAATGAAATGATAAGTATTAATATCGAACCCATTGGTTTAAAACAGATAGTAAGAATTCTCCGCTATCAAGAATATCAACTATCAGCTACTAGTCTGAATTTGGGCTACGTTTTAATATATCATGCAGTTTAAATAAAATGGAATCTGCTGTCCTATTGCAAATTCTACTACTACTAAAATGTGTCCTAAGGTGTAAGAGTAATTATAAAACGGAAACTATCGCACTAATTAACATTAAATTCAAACGCTTCATTATAAAACGTTTTCCTTCATGTTCATAATGTCCTTTCTCGACAATATCTGGTTAAAGAATATAGCTCCAGATAGTCCCGTTACAAAAAATACTTAAAGCCAATTATTCCTTGGTGACAAAAGTGGTCAAAATTGCCCACGGTTATTAACGGAAGAGTACCACAGAGAGAATCCAATTTCTAAGTATAGGCTGAGTTATATTCGGTGGAATCATAATGGTAAGCGCATCACTTAGACTGAAAATAATTTGCCTTTAATTTTCCCTTATCATCTCAGTTTCTCCATTGTGCCTAAACGCAGCACTTTGCAGCATCCGAGTTTAAAATGCATAGAGAGGAGTTTCGCTTCCTTTTTTCCGAGGGAAGTAAATTATAAATAGGAATTTGCTTTTAAACATCCTGTTTATTATGCACAATGCGATGCAAACGCCTCTGGTGGCGAAACATCGCGAATGCTCACTCGCTCCTTCCCATCTACGCCGAGTGGCCAGCTCAAAAGACCCATATGTTCTCAGATAAAACAAAGCACTCTGACGCGTCACCTAGAATGCCCACCGTTAAGTAAAGGCTCCCATTTGGCGAGATATACGGCATTTCCTAACTTCGAAGCGTCCACATCACATTTAATTACGTCAGTTTCTGACTTCTGAATTATTTCTACGCCGCAGTCTTAAATATCTCGTAGAGTGCCAACTGAACTGATTTTCCTTAAAATCAAAACTCAGATTGTGGGCCGTGGCACATTAGCTTCCCAAGTACTTCTCCGTCCTGTCAGAATTGTCATGTTCGTTTTTCCTTGCAATCAACATTTACTTCTTGATTGATTTCCTTTATAATGAGGGTCAAAATGAAATTTAGTTCCAATTAAATATTAAATGCGCGCTTTATTTCGAGATTTTAAATTTTAACCGGAGATCTTTACGATGACAACCAGTGCCATGACGATGTTGCACCTTGAGCACAGTAGATTGTGGCTTCCAATAATATTTTAACATTTGCAGTTATCAAAAGATACGAGACAAACAGAATATTTTTCAGGTTGTTCATGAAAATTTCTCTCTGTTCACTCCCTAAAGATGGGTATTAGTTAACACTGCGAATATCGTAGGTTAACTGTAGTTTGTCTTATGAAGGCTACCAAATATATACCTATATTTTATATAGCGAAATTTTCAATTAAAAATTGATTAATAATATTTATGACAATCGCATGACAAGGAAGTTTTCTTTCTGGCTTTTCCAGTTCGAGTAATAGTATTGTTAAAAGTGATTCAACAGCTAAGGTCATTTCGCACGCGAGCCCCCACCGGGATTCGAACTCGGGACCGCTGTTACCAAAGGCGAATGCGTTGCCCATTTGGCTATCTTTCCAGTTCCAATTCTGATCCCTTCTAATACTTGCCTCTCAGGGCGCGTATCCTTGATGTCCCGTCCTCACTGAGGCTCTGATAATCATGAAATGCTTTACTACTTAGTGAATGAAGATGAAAACACATTGTAATTTCCACGTAAGATAAAATTCAGCGACCGGTTTTGGCTAAAATTATGACCTGATGATGGAATTCTAGCCTAAACCGACCGCTGAGTTATATCTAATGCGGAAATTACAAAGTGTTTCTCTCGTATTCCATTGTCTCTCCAAAAAGTCTGGCCAGCGATGTTATTTTATGTTATTACGCAGTCTTTGTTTTTTCTTCTTTTTCAAGCTGAATAGGCAGTGACACTAACAAACGCTTACAGCCTACAGTGAAGTTTGAGTTTATACGCTAAATAAATGGGGCTTCCATGTAGCCAAATGAGAAGCGCGTTCATCTTTAGGGAAAGCGATCCCGGGTTCAATTCCCGGTAGGATCCCATATGTGTACAATGATTGCATCCGTCGAGACGCTCAAAATGATGCTACCAGTACAATGCATAAGTTTGCCGTGTAAAATAAAGGTGTGGAAGAAAAATAGCAATATATTAGCACCTGAATTTATTCAGTAATACAATAATAGTTCCTTTATTTATACATATGTCAGCAGTCTAATTCGAAAACTGCGATGTTTAATACCTTAAAAATAAAAGACAAGCTTACAAATATGTAAATCAGTATATTTTGTTCAAAAATTGTATTTATATCTGTCGGAGATGCCAAAACAAATTGTATTCGAGGTTAAAATTTCCCGTTTCGATTTGTTTCGATTTCGAGGTCAAAAGGGTGGAGAATGTATAAATTGAGCCTCATAAATAGCATTTTTTCATTCATCGCCGAAATATTTATCTGAAATTGCATAAATTACCGCAGAAAACATTTAATTGCAAATGGGGGATTTATTTTGGAAACGGTTAAATTAATGTGAATTTTGGGGAAATTTGGAAATT
>KZ308334.1:524048-568361 GCA_000376725.2 Ladona fulva | reverse complement strand
TGAATAATGATACGTAATAGTTACATTGTATTTCAGAATCTTCTTGTAAAATTTATTATAAAAACTTTCCTTGCCTACTTTTTGCATTACCTTCATACATATTACGTTGATGTGTACGTTAGAAATGATGTCCAACTATATAAGTATCGATTTTCCTGAATTTTTCTCAAGAATATATTTTTCCTCTTCTCCCTACAATAAATTTAAAATAAACGCTTTTTTATTACCAAATTAGAAATAAACTATTGGCCTCCAAGACAAATAATTTGAAAAATGTCATAGACTTTAAAAGATTGACGAGTTATTATTGGCTCACTAACAATGAATATTTGGTACATATATAGTAAGGTGCATAAAAATCGCTTAATATTAGCAAATAAATTCAAATCTACGATTTCCTATGGAATATTAATTATGAAATTCTAAAACGTTTTTTATGAGTAAAGCAGAAAAAAGAATGCCATAGATAAATATACCTATTATTTGTTGCGGTAAAAACCAAACTATCCTGCAACTTTATCGAGCCTGGCTTTCATCCGTAATAGCATTTCAAATTTCCCCAGGATTTTCTCCGAAGGCAAAGATATTTTCCTCCTGCGCTGAGCAAGTGTTAAGGTTATTCATCAAGAATAATCCTGAAATATCCGCATCGTCTTTATTAACATTTTTGGGACGCAAAAAACTCAGACGGGACCGGGATGTAACGACACGTCCATTACCCCATCCTTCTGGACACTGCCCAGTTATGTAAAATGCCCTGTTTTTCTCCAAATGTTGTCCCTTTCCCAATTTATCACGTCTCCTTTTACATCCGGCCCCTCTGACCTTTGTATCTCTCCATCTTCCGGCTCCTTTTCACTTTATTCTTCCCTTCTCTCTCACGCGTGCAAATCATCCTCCGTCTCCTTCATTTGCCTTCCCTCCCCATATTCATCTTTCTTTTCCGCTTCCTTCCGTTATCGCATTTGTTCCGTTTCGTCAGTTCCCTCCCGAACTGCTGAAAAAGTCTCAGTTATTATTTTTTTCCGAAAAGAACCCTTCTCTTCTCGTTTCTTCTTTCCCTCTAATATTCTCTCTGCTTCCATCTTCAAACCACTAATTCCATCTTGGCTCTCATTCATCTTCTTTCCCCCTTTGCTTTGCGCTATAAAGGATCCTGCCTCTTATACATTTCCTCCATCCCTCGGGCCAGAAGTCATTTCTCCTCCCTTTCCATTTCCTCCCCCTTTCGTCGCAAACAGTCCCCATCTTCTTGTCTTCTCGCATTTTAACTTGTTTAAAAGCACGTGTTTGTTTCCGTGCGGGGAAACTCGCTCCGCTAGTTTCATTTTTCCGCCCGATGTCGTCGCTGCCTTTTGGAAATCTTACTATTGTTCAGGACTCCTTTTGTAACGCGATTCATGAAAGGGTTGTTTTCTAAGCGTTTTGCAGGAAATTTAAGGGAGGGTATCTTAAAAAAAATGTCCTGGTGTTGGAGTGAAGCTTTTTATATGACTCGTATTTGTGTCAATTAAAAACGTTGTGAAGTCCATAATTCAGTGAGTTTCATTATAACGGTGGTACGCTATATTCCCGAAGCGTTAATATCCATGCGCGAATTTTAGCGTTTGTTCTGTTCCTGAGCACGTGTCCTTCAATATCTGACGTCGCCGGCACAGAAACGCTTAAATTTAGCGGTCACTGATATTACGGTGTGCGTCTTGACAAAAATCCCTATTTTACAATTCTCAGCGTGTCTAAAAGTTGCGTGTTTTTCATAAAAACGGAAGTTTAATGNAATTAAAGACGTACATCCTAGCGTATTGCAATAAACGTTTTACCCTATAAGACTGAAATTAATAAAATTTAACATTTGTTCCCATGGAGAAAAGTACCTGAAAAAGTCTAACAGGACCGGGACTCGAATTTGGGTCTTTAACTGGTAGAAGTGGAAGTTCCGGGATCAAAATGTATTTCTTAAATGTTTTTCTTTATAAGGAGGCAAGAAACAAGAAACTGCTTGATTTTCATGTTCATTCAAACATCGATTAGTTTTATCGTTCTTAAAGGGTAAAACAAATCTTCCTATTTCAATACCGGCATTTATGATTTAAAACCGTGAAAGACTTGTGTAAGTGGGTGATGTAAAATGACGAAAAAAGAAATATATACATATCAAGGAAATATTCAATCGTAATGATAATATTCCCAAGACATATCCTCGTAACTATATATCTGAATGATTCCAAGCAGTTGAAATAAAAGAATGTGTCCGTCAGAGAGATTCACAACAACAAGTGTGGAAAACATCTTTCGATGCGCAATATGAAAATGTTTCCTTCAGGCGCACGGATACCCTAAATATTTCAAACTGACCATTTCAAACTTTTTCGCATTTTGTTCGAAACTCCGGCAAAAAGTTATCAACTCTTTCAATGAAATGGTAAGTATTAATATCGAACCCATTGGTTTAAAACAGATAGTAAGAATTCTCCGCTATCAAGAATATCAACTATCAGCTACTAGTCTGAATTTGGGCTACGTTTTAATATATCATGCAGTTTAAATAAAATGGAATCTGCTGTCCTATTGCAAATTCTACTACTACTAAAATGTGTCCTAAGGTGTAAGAGTAATTATAAAACGGAAACTATCGCACTAATTAACATTAAATTCAAACGCTTCATTATAAAACGTTTTCCTTCATGTTCATAATGTCCTTTCTCGACAATATCTGGTTAAAGAATATAGCTCCAGATAGTCCCGTTACAAAAAATACTTAAAGCCAATTATTCCTTGGTGACAAAAGTGGTCAAAATTGCCCACGGTTATTAACGGAAGAGTACCACAGAGAGAATCCAATTTCTAAGTATAGGCTGAGTTATATTCGGTGGAATCATAATGGTAAGCGCATCACTTAGACTGAAAATAATTTGCCTTTAATTTTCCCTTATCATCTCAGTTTCTCCATTGTGCCTAAACGCAGCACTTTGCAGCATCCGAGTTTAAAATGCATAGAGAGGAGTTTCGCTTCCTTTTTTCCGAGGGAAGTAAATTATAAATAGGAATTTGCTTTTAAACATCCTGTTTATTATGCACAATGCGATGCAAACGCCTCTGGTGGCGAAACATCGCGAATGCTCACTCGCTCCTTCCCATCTACGCCGAGTGGCCAGCTCAAAAGACCCATATGTTCTCAGATAAAACAAAGCACTCTGACGCGTCACCTAGAATGCCCACCGTTAAGTAAAGGCTCCCATTTGGCGAGATATACGGCATTTCCTAACTTCGAAGCGTCCACATCACATTTAATTACGTCAGTTTCTGACTTCTGAATTATTTCTACGCCGCAGTCTTAAATATCTCGTAGAGTGCCAACTGAACTGATTTTCCTTAAAATCAAAACTCAGATTGTGGGCCGTGGCACATTAGCTTCCCAAGTACTTCTCCGTCCTGTCAGAATTGTCATGTTCGTTTTTCCTTGCAATCAACATTTACTTCTTGATTGATTTCCTTTATAATGAGGGTCAAAATGAAATTTAGTTCCAATTAAATATTAAATGCGCGCTTTATTTCGAGATTTTAAATTTTAACCGGAGATCTTTACGATGACAACCAGTGCCATGACGATGTTGCACCTTGAGCACAGTAGATTGTGGCTTCCAATAATATTTTAACATTTGCAGTTATCAAAAGATACGAGACAAACAGAATATTTTTCAGGTTGTTCATGAAAATTTCTCTCTGTTCACTCCCTAAAGATGGGTATTAGTTAACACTGCGAATATCGTAGGTTAACTGTAGTTTGTCTTATGAAGGCTACCAAATATATACCTATATTTTATATAGCGAAATTTTCAATTGAAAATTGATTAATAATATTTATGACAATCGCATGACAAGGAAGTTTTCTTTCTGGCTTTTCCAGTTCGAGTAATAGTATTGTTAAAAGTGATTCAACAGCTAAGGTCATTTCGCACGCGAGCCCCCACCGGGATTCGAACTCGGGACCGCTGTTACCAAAGGCGAATGCGTTGCCCATTTGGCTATCTTTCCAGTTCCAATTCTGATCCCTTCTAATACTTGCCTCTCAGGGCGCGTATCCTTGATGTCCCGTCCTCACTGAGGCTCTGATAATCATGAAATGCTTTACTACTTAGTGAATGAAGATGAAAACACATTGTAATTTCCACGTAAGATAAAATTCAGCGACCGGTTTTGGCTAAAATTATGACCTGATGATGGAATTCTAGCCTAAACCGACCGCTGAGTTATATCTAATGCGGAAATTACAAAGTGTTTCTCTCGTATTCCATTGTCTCTCCAAAAAGTCTGGCCAGCGATGTTATTTTATGTTATTACGCAGTCTTTGTTTTTTCTTCTTTTTCAAGCTGAATAGGCAGTGACACTAACAAACGCTTACAGCCTACAGTGAAGTTTGAGTTTATACGCTAAATAAATGGGGCTTCCATGTAGCCAAATGAGAAGCGCGTTCATCTTTAGGGAAAGCGATCCCGGGTTCAATTCCCGGTGGGATCCCATATGTGTACAATGATTGCATCCGTCGAGACGCTCAAAATGATGCTACCAGTACAATGCATAAGTTTGCCGTGTAAAATAAAGGTGTGGAAGAAAAATAGCAATATATTAGCACCTGAATTTATTCAGTAATACAATAATAGTTCCTTTATTTATACATATGTCAGCAGTCTAATTCGAAAACTGCGATGTTTAATACCTTAAAAATAAAAGACAAGCTTACAAATATGTAAATCAGTATATTTTGTTCAAAAATTGTATTTATATCTGTCGGAGATGCCAAAACAAATTGTATTCGAGGTTAAAATTTCCCGTTTCGATTTGTTTCGATTTCGAGGTCAAAAGGGTGGAGAATGTATAAATTGAGCCTCATAAATAGCATTTTTTCATTCATCGCCGAAATATTTATCTGAAATTGCATAAATTACCGCAGAAAACATTTAATTGCAAATGGGGGATTTATTTTGGAAACGGTTAAATTAATGTGAATTTTGGGGAAATTTGGAAATTTAAAAATTTTGGAAATTTAAAATTAGGTCGATTGTTTTGAAGTGGTAAATAATATCAAATTAAATATCACTTTGAAGATGTTTTTCATTTAGGTATATTATTTATGATATGTGCCTAAAATAGTAGAATAAGTCGGCGTCGATGTATTTTCACCTTCATTATAATACATACTTACCTCAAATATGTGCTTTGATATAATTTCAACCTTATAAACGACTCCATTGGAGACTTTTTAGGTGATGTATTATAAAACTTAATTAATTTTAGATCGATTTCCTAGTTAAAGCTTTTCATAATAACTTTTGTTTAATTAAGAGGTTTCTGTGGTCAATTACGGTGAATTTTAAGTAAGCTTGCTCTCTGTAATGGAATGAAATGTAATGTACAGTTATGTAAATATTTTTATGGATTTAGCTTCTATGCGTAAAAGAATGTATTATGGATGAATACGTTTAGCTTTATGTGTACCTGAACTCTCAAAATTTCCATATTCCGTGAAAAATCGCTTTGGGTTATTTTTGTGCCGGGTTGTGCTTACCCTTCACTTGAAATCTCTGATGTCAAACATAAATTCCGAACTAAATTTTCCAGCATCTGTATATTAGTATTATTATTATCTTTATATTATAGCGATAAATAATTCTTTTTCTTCGAGAAATGATCTAGTGATTTCATTTCATAGATACCTACTCTGGATAGTAAACCATAGGACATTTAAACCTGTTAAAATTGGCGCATTACCCTCCTAAGACTCACTAATTGCTTCGTTATCGAAGTGTTTTTTTTCGGGGTCATATTTTCCCGGAAACGATACGAAAGCGAAGAACTGTCCCCTGTCGTCATCTATCAGTTAAATTAGTCGCTTTATACGGTAAGCACCTTCCGTCCGTTATTATAAATTCCGTAATATCCCCCATACATCCGGCTTTATCTCCTTCGGTTGCGATGCGAAACACCTGACGTCCATTTATCCCAAATCCACAGACTCTCGCCAAAACAAATGAGAGCGAAGAGCACATCAAGCGACGAAAAAAGCGCGGAAAAAAAATATCGTTCCGAAATGAATTGAATACACCGAAAGAGAGAGTGAGCGTAATCAAAAGGGCCTATATATCCTACTAATATTTCAACAAAATTGGAGGGGAACGGGATGGGGCAAATATATAAGGGCTGAGAGATTGGGCGGAAAGATTCAGCGCGGGATAAGAGAGGGACTTGGGAAAAAAACGTATTATGGCCTTAAAGAGATGGGGCAGAAATGAGGGGAACGGAAGAGCATATTTCGCGAATCCCGAACCTTAGGGACGGGAAGGAAAAAGGCAAAGAAAAGAGATCCTTACCTAAGGATGAAGAGAGCAAAGGAGGATGTTATGGGGAAGATAGAAGGTCAGGAATGTCTCCTAACCCACGAGAAAGATTTTAAACAGGCGGAAGTTTGGTGAGAAGAGGACCGAGTGGGCGGGGCTCATAGTGTAATAGAATGTGAAGCATGCGTGATAGATTATAAAGAGGAAAGATGGGGTTTTTTTGGGTAATACGGAGTCGGGAATGAGGGGGCTTTATACGTGGCGGGACAGGAGGCGTTAAGGGGTGATTCAGAGATGGGGGAGATGGGAATTAGTGCGGGAGAAAGAGAATAGACGCAACGAGGACGGTGAAGAAAATTGCTCCGATGGTTGGCGCGTTTAATGGTGAAGGGGGATCATGAGGGAATGGTACGAGACGCGGGGGTTGGTGCAGGAGCGGGAGTGCCATGCGAAGCAGGGAGTGGCGGCGGAAAACGGAATGGGGAGGAGTAATAAAAGCGGGGTCGAAGTTTAATATTAACAATTCCGGTATAACGGAGAGAAGCTAGGGTAATAAAGTGGAGGGCTAGGAACGGAGAGTGAGTTGCAGCGCAAGTTTCAATCCCACGAGCAATAAAGCAACTTGCAGCTAGGTTTCGTAGAAAGATACAGCAAAAATTGTACCTCAGTGCGGGAATCGTTTCCTGTGACGTATACTTCACAGTGAAATGAGAAAGTTAACTGTGTCGTGACTAATGAGAACCATCCCTGTGTGTGGGTAATAAAATCTTTTCGGTCGTCTTGAGAGGATGAAAATCTGAAATATTCGTGGTTAAATATCGTTCAGTATTTTAATCGGTTCGGAATGGGATTTGTAATTTCGTGTTCCTGCCATATTTTTATAAATGGGATGTTTACCATTACTCATTTGCTTACAAGTAGAGTAAAATGTATTATTCAAGAATACATTTTAGCAATCTTGTGGATTGCTGGGACATCATGAAAGTTACTTAGTTATTAATGAAGCTGAAGCAAATTAGATATTAATCATACCGTTATTCTTGATCACGACTCAGTTGAATCTTACGGAAAGACTTATATGTGTAGTTACTGTATTAAGGAATGAGGTTTAAACCGCCCTTCGGGCTGAATGATTCAAAGAAACAAATTACGAACCTTAAGTATAGATGATCACTAAAATATAACGTCAATCTCAAATTTTGGATAAGGGAACAAAGTCAAATCAAATTACTATTTTAATCAATGTATATATTCATATTTGGTATTCATCTTTAAGACAGTTCTTAAAATAAAATTGAAATTTTAAATTTCAAATAAGTTCAAGAAATTTTGCACTTAGTTTTAGCCCTGATCTTATCGTTTGTCAATCAAAATCTTTCCTCAACCATTATCAAATATCTTGATGTATTGCGAAGATTGACTTTAATTTTGAATTCTCTTCAATTGTGTATCCAGGTTAGTCTCAGCTATTCACGCAATGCAATTTATAAGACGATTATTGTTGGAGGATAGATAGAAGAGGATAGTAGGATTCTATGGACGCGTTCAAAGTATGACTGCGACTTAGATCTTTAAAAGTATGAAGTGAAAACGGAGAATATTAAAGTAGATTAAACTCTGAGAAGAGAAAAGAGTAAATCTCAGAGATTTAGGGTCTGAGTGAGGGTTGGGGAGATTTCGAGGATGAGTGCCGAGTGAATACTTCAGCCTTTAAAAGGAGATATGAACAGTTTATGATCTAGTGGATGACTCGATTAAACAGAAAATTAAAGACTCGAAAGGAAGCCTCGGGAAAGAATAAGTAAACATAGAATATTTCATATTAGAACGCTCCATTAGAGTGAACTTTTTACTATACTACAGAAATTTTCTGTGGTATAGTAAAAAGTTCACTCTAATGGAGCGTTTTAATAAGTTTATTATTAATAATTACCACAAGCTTAGCCCTGAGTCTGTATCGTTTATAGAATATTTCATTTCTAGGAGGTAAAGTATTTGAAAATTGTATCGCATAAATTATCAGAGTTAAATTGCAGGTTAACTATACCTAAGTTTTTTAACTCCAAGCCCTCTTCGTAAATATTTCTAGTAATCAATTCCTTTCCGAAGCCTTGGTAACAGTAATTAGCCCATTTACAAAACCTTAGCTTAGATGTTTAAAAATTGCCTAGACGTTCAATGTAGTTACTGTTTGGAAATACTTACTTCAGAGGTATTAAGCAAATCGTAAATTTGAAAAGAAATTCTGCTCAAGTACAATTAATCAAAACGATTACGTATCGGGTTGAATATCAATCATAGATTCTTATCTTGTACATTTACTTTTAAATTGATCCTACTATTATTATTATTTCATTTATATTTGCTTTATTTCTTAGAAAACAAAAAATATTTATAAATGTTAGAAAAATTGAACCGGTTTCTCTCCATTGTTACTGAAATAGCATTGAGGCTCGGATGAGCTTGATATACTTTTATGTGCGAAATGTTTACAAAAGGAGTAAACTGTCAGTGAATTAACCATCTCTTATTCGAGTATTTTATAATTTTAAGCTATTTTCTAGCGTAAAATTTTGAAAATAAGAATAAAAACAATGGAGAAAGCATACACCGTGAAAATACATGTGTAAACTTTTTTCCATAGGTTATCCGCTCCAGTGTATCCCTATCGATGGGAGGGGTTTGCAACCCATTGTGGTTGTGCTGCAGCGTACTAATTTCTATATACAGTGGTGCCTCCTAATTCTGCAATATAATGTCTGACGAAAATTTCATGTGTGCATGTATAGCATTTAGCGATGTTATTTTTCTTGCTCTTTAATTGGACTCTGTTGTTGCTTTGAGTAACAATATTAGAATGAATCGCAAAACAATAGAACAAAGAAAAGATATTCGAAACAATTGATTCACTGGAAATCAATTTATTTTATTTCCCCAACAGGGTCTGACAACGAATTGGTCTATTTTTTGTAGACTAATAAGGGAAATATTGTCCTAAAAATCGATAATCGCAATTCGACATTAGTGTCAATTGTGAGGCACCACTGTACCATTCTGATGAAAGAGTACTGTTTTAGAAATGTATGAATGAATACAAAATAAATTCACTTATGAAATGTCGAATTTAACCGTCTTCTTAAATTAATTGCCTTCGTTAACTATAAATCCTTATTTTGTCATATGTTGTTATTAATTAAAGATGTTATTATTGTTGTTTTAAAGGGTTCAATCGAAGTAACGTTCTTACGAAGAAATGAGACGCGAAACTCATAATTAAAAGAATCGGACACCACTGAACTACATGGCATCTCAACACCTAATAGCCACCAGAGAAACATGCCATGTAGCGGACATACTGCGGAAACGAATGCTGATTCTGCTTCATCTTACATTTCAAAGTAAGGTTTCGCGACCTCTACGCCGTAGCCTGAGAATCGAGTAAACTTTCCGCTTTGAAGTAAGTTAAATAGAAATAAATATGAGCCAATACGCCCGCGAAGCCATCTCGCAGAAGTATGGCGCAGTCATTGAACTGTCCCGGAAGTGTAAATAAGGCTAGCGGAGGAGGAAGCAAGAGAAAGTCTGCGCTGAGAGGTTAAGTGGCCTCGCGAAGGGAAAGGATCCAGACGCTGAAGGAAATGAGAGCTAGAGAGATATCAAGAGGGAGGTGGCGGTAATGCAATAGAAAATGGCTGCTACTAATGCTACTTGCTTTCTAGAGGATCCTTTCGCCCGTCGTGAGGAAGTGAGGTGAGGATGGAACCGTCTGGAGTCATACCGGTGTGAGAGGGTGCAAGACCGTAATGGGGTATGTGTGATGGGATACGAGGAGGGAGGGAAAAGCAGCGGGATTCCCTTAATGTGAAGGAGGAGGAATTGCTTGAGGGTGGTGTGCAAGGGGGAGGGGGGAATTGGATGGGTCGCCAGAGGTGTCGGAAGGGAGGAATGAATAGTTTTCCAGCAGAAGTTGTTAGGATGGTGGGGAATGGCTATGGAGTTGGTAAAGTATGGGAGGGAAGAATTGAGGAGACAAAGGTAGGACCAAGAGAATAAGAGTATTATGAACAGGGGAAAAGAGGGAAAGTGAGGGAGGTAGAGAATTAAGATAAGGGAACGATATGAGACAGGGATGAGGTGACAATGAGAAGAGAGAGAGAGAGTAGAATCAGAAATTTTGTTTTGAGAATGTACGTTCTCTAGCGTGTTATATATCTATGATTTATTGCAGGACAGAAAGCTAATGGACAAAGAGTAGAAAAATTCTCAAAAAAGAAGTAAAAGCTCATTTATTATGCAGGAATACCTCATAATAACATATAAAAGTAAATAATGAGTGTACAAATGTGGGTAGCTTTTCCTAGTAATGGAAAACCATTTCGAAGGAAACCATTAGCGAAACGCTTTGAAAATAAAGCAAAAACTGTTGATGCAAAATCGATAGCATTTCCATTAACTTCGCGTAGTGTTACTCTCGAAGAACGTTAATAAATAATACGCATATAGCTACGTAATGCGATATAAAGAGCATACTTTGATCACATAATAGTCAAAACACTCTAACTTCGTGTTCTTAAACCGGACAGTGACACTGAAGAAAATTTTCAATGATTTTTAATACACCACGAAAAGCAGATTGCGAAGCTTTCATTTGAATTGATCTACTGAGGAACTTAGTTCGTTAAAACTCTATGGCCATTTAAAAAGAAAGTGAACACATTCGGTCACAGGCTTCTCGACTAGCATTCTTCACGAATGAAATGGACAACATGTAAATTGTCAATGACAACGTAGCATAATGATACCTCGGTAAAAAAGAGTCAACCTATCAATGCATTTTAGCTAGTGAATATGAAATTGTCTTACAAAGTTTTTTGTGGGTGTATGTCTGCAGAACTAAAAAAACAAATAGCTGAAGAATTTTAAAAGATACACTTTCCTGCTCCCTAGTAACAAAAAGCTGTAATTTTTGTCTGATTTCGTGTACATTTTAACGACTCGGAACCTCACGGAAAATTGTATTCTCCTTAAGAAAGATTTAGGATAATGATGGTGACTATGGAACGAAGTTTCATCGTAGGCAGAAGAACCTCTGCGTATTCAAATGGTAAATCATCTCAAGAATCCATCCTGCAAAGAATGTGGAATACTAAATGTAAAATGAAAACGATGAAGAAGAAAATTGGAATTGAAGGAGGTGAGATGGCCGAAGAAAATGCGAAATTAGAAGTCCGGAAGAAAGAAGATATGAGAGTGATATAGGGTGGAGAAACAGAGGAGTTACTCAATCGCATGGAAGGACGATCATTTTATTTTAGTGCTATTTTCACCCTTCCCAGTAAAATGGAAGAAACCTTACTTCACGCAAACAGATTGAAACAAGCGAGCCCGGATTGGCAAAGGAAGAATTTTGGAATTAAATTAGCCAATGTAAGAGCATACTGCGGAATGAAAACGAAGAGAAAACCAATACGGCAATGAGAAATTGACGGTTAAAAGCAGAGCTTCCGACGGTAGGCAAGTCAAGCGGTGGCCTTAAGGTCCACGCTAAAGGGGGGAGGCCTAATACTGCTTTTAGCTAAGATGGCGTACCTATCTATCGCCAATTTAAATAGCACAGCAAATTCAGTCACTTATAGGGATGACCCTTGTAGGAATTTTCTCATTTTTCGAAAAAAATAAGAAAATTCTCACAAGCAATCGAAAGGACAGAGAATAAAGAAAGTCTTGTCAAATTCAAAGAAGTTGTCTTTACTAAAGTTTTAAAATTCGAAGGAAGAGAAAAAAGGTTTTTTACAAGACGTTTTGCGTGAAGTTTAGTCTACGAAAAGTTTGTTAATTACCATAAATAAGTTCAGTAGTATATAACTGGCTATTTAGCAAGTCAAAATTTTTATTATAGACAAAATAACATAATCCGGGCTCCCGGATAGCCAAGTGGCCAACGCGTTCGAATTCGGCGAAAGCGGTCCCGGGTTCGATTCCCGGTGGGGGCCCACGTGCGAAGTGACCTAAGCTGCCGAATCACTTTTAACACTACTACTACTACAATAACATAATCCGCTGTTTCGACCTCAACTTTCTGGTCTTCATGATGAGAGGGGAGTAAAAATAATGTTTATTGTTGTTTCTGTTCCTCTCTCATCAAGACAAAAATAGTGAAAAACCCGCCAAATTGTATCTTTAATAGCAATGATTCAATAAAGTTTGAATTACTTTGATGTATAAAATGTGCGTTAAGAATGTACATAATATGTATAAATATGTGCACATCTCAATGTGGCAAAGGGTGGCCAGTTAACTTCCGATTCAGTGATTACTTTAATTCTGAAGCTGACCTTGGTTTAAGAAAGAACTTCCATGATGATGAAAAGGATTGTTATAGGACGATCGGTTGGTTCTCAAGAGATGAAGTGCAAACGAAACTATTTTAATGCGAACAAAAATTCTTCCCTTTAAAGTGTTCTTAGTACTGCTATTCTTTTAAAGAAAGAACATAGGACATTCTGTCAATGAATTAGAGGTATGAAAAAGGTTGCGAAGCAACTGTGGTTGGTTGTCCATGCCTGCTCGCTCGCACCGCATCTGGAAACAACTGAAAGGAATCGTATTTATAGCAGATAGGCTAATCCTTTTTCTTCCATTGCTTCCAGTGGACTGGCACGAACCGCCGACAATATCGGCTTTGGAGCGTTTAGAACCTCTAATCTAGAATTATTGTCGAATATCTTTTTAAATCCGACCCAATATTTCGAACTTGGCCCTATTGTATTAGTGTTTCAATAATTTTCAAAGCTAACAATTAGCATTTGTATTCGCCTTAAAGATTTTTCCTTTGATTTAATTTTAGTTCCAATGCCAGCAGTTCTGTAAAGATTTTATGCCATCCCCAACTGGATTCACTAGAGCGACTGCTGAATATTTAAATTGTCCTTGCGTGAAATAATGAAAATTTTCTGCGGCTAATTTCGCTCGTTGTGTAGTATATAAAAGCGTCTATGCTCTTTATTCCTTATAGTAACGCCTTGGAGTCTGCAGCCCTAGCAATCTTAAGAGTACTGCGAGTCACATAAGTTCCAGGGGCATGCAGCTTTTCTTAAATTATATAGCAGTACGTGATACGTTAAACGTAGCCTGTTGTTTAGCTCTCCTGCAGCGGATTCAATTTAAAGTAAATCTCGCAGTAATTTCTGAGTGGAATTTCATAGGAGAGAAACCTATTTCTCGCGAAATAGCGCGACGAAAACCCCATTTCAAAAATGCAACGTAACTCTCGACGAAAATGGATCCGTATTTATAGGCGTATTTGGGAATAAATTGTAGCAATTTGTGCCTGCTTTAATCCCATTTAATAGCTCCTTTAGAATAGATTAAGTGTTTTAGTTTCATAGGAGTCTCAGTTAATTTAAATTTTGTAACAAAATTACGTTAATCGGTAACGAGGAAATTTCCCTTCTCGGAATATTTGGGTCTAAATGTTGCCGTCGTTGATGATCAAAGTAAATTTCGTCCTTCTTGATGGAAGATAAATGCAGCCAAAACTTCCGATATTTCATTACGCCATCCCGGTACTTTTGATGTATTAACAGCCGCGTAAAATTTTCATCCGGATGGGTTAAAACCCTACCCTTTCATCATCGTCATCAATCTCACCACCATTCATACGTGATAATGCGCCTGAAAATTGTGCAAAAAATGCTCCGACTTCCTTACGGTTAACCTTAACCTAGATTTCTGCATTCCGTTTAACCGAGGCACCCTTTTAATATAATAGTGAACCCTGATGGACGCGGTGATTATCTGAAACGTTTTGCGAGGATTCTGGATGGTTAAACGTGCAATATCTGCACCGTGCATCTTACGTGCATTACGCAGCGAGGGCTGAGGAAAGGAAGGGGTTTGGGAGGCGACGAATTCAGAGCCATCTGATGTCTGGGGGCTGAGGTATGAGGAGGAACAAAGGAAGTACCATCCCGAACAGAAGGGAAGATTAAGTGTCTGGGCGGCTTAATAGGAGTCGATTGAGGGGTTGAATATTTCCAAAGCAATGGCTCGATCATCTTGTCCGTAAGGACCGCAGATCAAGTACCTCGTCATCGGAGCGGTTGTGCTTGAGGTCTACTCATTTTCGAACCCCCCACACGTAAGCGTCTTCTATGGACACTTCCATGGATAGGCAACTCCACATCACTCGTCTATCCGTTCGTGTGTATGTGCGGAGAAGAGTGATTAAGTTGACGGGAATGATTTGGTTTACCAGTTTTTGATCCTCTATGAGTTTTGCCTAAGTTGATCGCATGAGTGAGATTGAGCTTTAGGGTCATAAATGTAAGGGAATGGTTCAATGGGGTATTGGAAGATATCTTTTATATGGAAAGACAGTCTTTTAGATTTAAAAAAGTAGCAGTGGAATACTAAATTTATGGAATCGAAGAGAAGCCAATGAACACCGTCAATGGTCTTAATTAGGTTTACAGTTCAGCTATAAATTTAAAACTAATTATGTAAAATATTTTTATGAAAATGTTCCTGTCAGAGAACTTTATCGTATATATACGCAGGAATTTGATTGTAGGATGATTCATTAGGGCAATAATGAATCAGCGTCTTCTAAAAAATGAAAAAATGAATAATGATACGTAATAGTTACATTATATTTCAGAATCTNAATGATACGTAATAGTTACATTGTATTTCAGAATCTTCTTGTAAAATTTATTATAAAAACTTTCCTTGCCTACTTTTTGCATTACCTTCATACATATTACGTTGATGTGTACGTTAGAAATGATGTCCAACTATATAAGTATCGATTTTCCTGAATTTTTCTCAAGAATATATTTTTCCTCTTCTCCCTACAATAAATTTAAAATAAACGCTTTTTTATTACCAAATTAGAAATAAACTATTGGCCTCCAAGACAAATAATTTGAAAAATGTCATAGACTTTAAAAGATTGACGAGTTATTATTGGCTCACTAACAATGAATATTTGGTACATATATAGTAAGGTGCATAAAAATCGCTTAATATTAGCAAATAAATTCAAATCTACGATTTCCTATGGAATATTAATTATGAAATTCTAAAACGTTTTTTATGAGTAAAGCAGAAAAAAGAATGCCATAGATAAATATACCTATTATTTGTTGCGGTAAAAACCAAACTATCCTGCAACTTTATCGAGCCTGGCTTTCATCCGTAATAGCATTTCAAATTTCCCCAGGATTTTCTCCGAAGGCAAAGATATTTTCCTCCTGCGCTGAGCAAGCGTTAAGGTTATTCATCAAGAATAATCCTGAAATATCCGCATCGTCTTTATTAACATTTTTGGGACGCAAAAAAACTCAGACGGGACCGGGATGTAACGACACGTCCATTACCCCATCCTTCTGGACACTGCCCAGTTATGTAAAATGCCCTGTTTTTCTCCAAATTTTGTCCCTTTCCCAATTTATCACGTCTCCTTTTACATCCGGCCCCTCTGACCTTTGTATCTCTCCATCTTCCGGCTCCTTTTCACTTTATTCTTCCCTTCTCTCTCACGCGTGCAAATCATCCTCCGTCTCCTTCATTTGCCTTCCCTCCCCATATTCATCTTTCTTTTCCGCTTCCTTCCGTTATCGCATTTGTTCCGTTTCGTCAGTTCCCTCCCGAACTGCTGAAAAAGTCTCAGTTATTATTTTTTTCCGAAAAGAACCCTTCTCTTCTCGTTTCTTCTTTCCCTCTAATATTCTCTCTGCTTCCATCTTCAAACCACTAATTCCATCTTGGCTCTCATTCATCTTCTTTCCCCCTTTGCTTTGCGCTATAAAGGATCCTGCCTCTTATACATTTCCTCCATCCCTCGGGCCAGAAGTCATTTCTCCTCCCTTTCCATTTCCTCCCCCTTTCGTCGCAAACAGTCCCCATCTTCTTGTCTTCTCGCATTTTAACTTGTTTAAAAGCACGTGTTTGTTTCCGTGCGGGGAAACTCGCTCCGCTAGTTTCATTTTTCCGCCCGATGTCGTCGCTGCCTTTTGGAAATCTTACTATTGTTCAGGACTCCTTCTGTAACGCGATTCATGAAAGGGTTGTTTTCTAAGCGTTTTGCAGGAAATTTAAGGGAGGGTATCTTAAAAAAAATGTCCTGGTTTTGGAGTGAAGCTTTTTATATGACTCGTATTTGTGTCAATTAAAAACGTTGTGAAGTCCATAATTCAGTGAGTTTCATTATAACGGTGGTACGCGATATATTCCCGAAGCGTTAATATCCATGCGCGAATTTTAGAGTTTGTTCCGTTCCTGAGCACATGTGTCCTTCAATATCTGACGTCGCCCGCACAGAAACGTTTAAATTTAACGGTCACTGATATTACGGTGTGCGCCTTGACAAAAATCCCTATTTTACAATTCTCAGCGTGTCTAAAAGTTGCGTGTTTTTCATAAAAACGGATGTTTAATGACAGAACGCAAAATATAAAGCAAATTGATATAATTATTGTATAAGAATAATGGAAAATTTTTATTTATTCAGCAACACAAATACTTGAGGGAGTAAATAACTCCCATTATTTGTGCAGTAATGATTATGTTAACATAGTGGTCGAACTATTTTCCGTAGCAATAAGATCATATTCTGTTGGATGTTGTATTTAGGGGCGTAGCCAGGATTTTTCCATGGAGGCATTTAGAGCCTTGGAGTAAACTTTGCACTGCCTACAATCCAGGAGCAAGAATACTTCCTCCAAACATTCGATGAAAATATAAACTGATTATTTTTTTCGTGCATACCCTGGGAACGTACAGTGGTGTTTGTATTGAATAATTGCGGGAGATCATCCTTTCGTACGATTTCGTTTATTATCGGCTCTGTTCTCGTGAGGGGTTTGAACTCCCAAAACCCCCAAAACTTTGCTACGCCTCTGGTTGCATTTGTAGAAATATTTGAAGTAAGAATATGATGAATCTCTTGAGTCCGTTGTGATACAGAAGCAGTTAGTTTTGTGCACGTTTCTTAAGTACAAAGTCTTGTGCAAGCTCCCTCTACCTCTAATGATGGTAACTGTCTTTAATCCAAAATAGCACTCTTTATTCCAAAACGATCAATCCACCCATATTTGATGCGATTACTAAAAGGCCAATTAGATAGCCCGTTCTCCGTGGTATATGTATTAGTCGTTGAAGACCAAGCTCATGTATCGAGGACATAATATGCATATCAGCCTTAGCAGTTCTATGAAAGGTCGCTCATAGACTTTCATAATGCATCACTCAGCGCTTATAAAGACGGGCAGAATGTATGGTGAATTCATTGAACGAGCCTCATAGAAGTCTTCCGCAGACAAATAACTGGCCACTGACATTCAGTAGCATTCCACTTGATGGGCAGAGAACATTATTGCCTATATCGATCCAGTTGGAACTAAGCCTCTCCCAGCTCCTTTAACGCTCCTATCTATCATGTTAACTTTAGCTTATGGCTTTCATCGTTAATCATTCTAGTTGGCTAATCTCACAAAGCCTGTTTGACTTGGTATTCCGCACATCGAAGGTAGCCAGAATTATTTTAAGGAGTCTTTTATTCATGAGAACAATTTGTTAGTTGATAGAATTTCGATAGTTAATAAATTGATAAAAATTTAAGATTATAATGGTGATTTTACTTATTTTTCAGTAGTAGTTGCGGTAATTGATACAAAATCGCTTTAACAGCTAAGGTCATTCCGCACGTGATCTCCACCAGGAATTGAACCTGGAACCGCATTTACCGAAGTCAAATACATTACCCACATGGCTATCCGGAAGTCTCTTAATGTTCTTATCAGTAGATTTACTGGCAATATGTTACATACCTACTCATAATTTTCTTTTATCGCAGAGGTAAAGTACATACATTCCTTTACTGATTATCATACCGATTGATCTCAGTCTACGCTTCACCATCGTTAGGATAGGAGTTGATCGAAACAGTTTCAATGGAATATTATCAAGTTATGAAGTCTTCTCAGAAAGTTAAATTCTGTTATTTTCTGTCTCTGTCAGAAAGTTAAATTCTGCTATGTTCTCTTCTGTCAAGTTATATTCTGAATAATTTTGACTTATTTTGAATTAAAACAGAGATGCTAATCCAAAAGACAATGGGCATACCGCACATCACTTTCAGTCATTGTCAGAGTAATATGGTACGTGGAGAAGTTAATATAACCTTAATTGGAGTAATCTGCCATATTCGTACAAATCAGTAATGAGTTTCCTAGAATGTATTCCATTACCTTGTTGTCATCATATAAGTGTTTACGTAATCAACAATAGTACGCCAACTTTGGCTTTGACTTTGATATCACGTGATTCAACCCAACTGCTATGAAATTTTATAAAAACTTGATAAAATTAAGCCTGGAATTCAAAAACACGAAGTGTGGAAATAATTTATAAGCATGTAAAATTCAAAAGAGCTACTACTGAGGGTAACTCTGTTTGCAACGTTAAAAATTCATTTACAATAAAACAGCTGATAACTGCAACTAGTTCTAATAACAGCTGATAAACACGCTTGATTTTTTCACTACAAAGCACTAAATAAACTCAATAATAAATTATTTTCATGCTCTCCTATCCGTAAAAAATGGCTCATACTGTATTATTGGACTAAAGATGTATATCTGACATAGGGAAATGATAAATCTTCGAATATGTTTTCATTATCAATCTTCATAACATTATGTTTTCAAGGTCAAAATGGCTAAGAAATACCGACCTAGAGCTAAGATACTGTTTTAAAGGTTTCTATTGGCCCTTAATTTTATGAAGTTTAGAAATAAGGAATATTTTCGTCAGTGCTTTTCCATTTTTCTGCATCATTTATTAGCTCCAGTTCCAATAACCAAGCTCAGTGACTGACTAAAACTAATTCATATTTACTTAATCCTTCTTATTAACCAAAGCATTTTCTCATAGATCTTAAAAGTTTTGAGATCAGGTTTCACCACCGAGAAAGATCGAGCGGTAGAAGTCAAACTGTTTACATTTCAGCAAGGAACCACGAGAATCTTCTCCTCTTCGCATTTTCCTAAGAATTCAACGAGGAGACCGAGAAATAATTTCTATCCAATTCAATATAAACCCGCTTACAAGTCGTCCGTCAGCATCCATTTTCCATCCCATCGTTCAACACGTCTCCCTCTCCTAGCCTCTTCCTTTATCTCGCAATACATTCCAGCCCACTCACCTCTCCTCAGCCGTTATCCAACGGCTCCATCAACCCAAAACCCTCAAACGCTCCTTCCTTATCTCCCCGGATCTACCACTTTCCCTCCCACCGTCTTCTTTTTTACTCCTTCCAATGTACCGCTCCTCTTATTTTTTCACTTTATCACTGCAACTTCAGATGATGGATTATGTCGACCACGGGTCCTCTCAAGCTTTTCCACTCCTGTCTCTCTACAGACCATCATCCCTCTTCTGTTTTTAAGACCACTCTCCTCCGCCAGACGTACTTTCATGACCTTTCTTCCCTCCAACCCTTCATTCTGTACTCTCCTTATGCTTATCCTTATTTCTCGTGCGCTATCCCTTTTGCCGTCCTTTACTCTTTCCCATCTCTACATATCCGTTTCCTCAGACCTATCCGTATCTCGAAAACCCCGGATAGAAGCAACCACCCTCTCCGCCACGCGCTTTAATTCGGCTTTCTTTTGTCCTTTACGTCACTCATTTTGGTGCTTTTGGTTTACGGCGCCAAATCCGGAATCGAATAATTAAAGAATACAAATGTGTTCGCCAATGTAGCGATCTCGGGCCATAGTTATTCTTAATATACATTATCGACCTTAGCAATTACACTGACAGTAATTTCAAGAAATTCGCGGATGATACGGTAATACACAGGAAAATGTAAATTGGAGAGGAAGAATACATCCTGTCCAAGTATATAATTATAGTTATTAAACATTAGTTGTAATTATTAAATTGTGCAATTATTGACAATTAGAGCTTAATTTCCAAAATTTATCGCTAAATAACCTCGTCTATATGTAATAGAAAGCAGATTTATGATCTAATTAGTTCTGGCGATTTCTGGTGGACCTTGCTCATACTTGATTCAATAAAAAGAAAATTTGACTATATTCACCGAGATGTTATTTGGAAAACACGACGGTTTTGAGATATTTACTTCAGCTGAAGATTTACTTCAGCTGATTTTTCGTGTTTTACTGAAAATAATTTCTGTGGACGTAGTGAATTTGTTTTTTTCAATTTATCAATTTTCAGATGTATTTTCGTGCAGCCTTTGAGGAAGTAACTTATTTATGGCAGACTTGGCTAAATATCTTTTAGTCACCATCACGAATGATTTATCATTGGGTGTCAACATCTTTAAAATATATTGGCGAGATTCGGCTTTAGAATATTAGAATAATCGGTACGAGTGAAAAAAAGTCAGACAGCCATGTTACTTAGCGCTATTTATATCCTAATTTGGATATGCATGTATTTTGGAACCCTGCTGACAAGTGGTTCATCCAAGAATTAGAAATCATGCAGTGAAAGGTTTTGCTACGAATTGTTACGATACATTAATGAGTATTACCCAGATAGCTCAGTAGGATGGAAATCTTAAAAGGAAAGATGACTGCAACTAAAACCTGGTTCGCTTAATAAATTCAGAGATAATGCTTTATCGAAAGATGTAGTGGATTATGTGGAGAACTCTTGGTCTTCCGTTCTACATGGGTCGATCTGACGTCGCAAAAAATTAGGGACACAAGGCCCTTTCAGGAACTCATTTTTTTTCTCAATCGGTACGCGACGGTGATCGATTAGACTTTGATGCAAGAACACCATGCCACACGCCGAACGGTAACTCTCTGGATAGATGTGTACAAGTAGATAAAACGATGAAAATTCATTCGATTTATAGCTTCGGTTTTCGGTCACCTACCTTTGCGATATTTTTTTCGTGACCAGGCATTTAATTTACGACGTAAAGGAAGCTCAAATTCCCCTTTGATCGCGATGAAAATTAATTTTCTATGGAAGTACCTTGTTTTTTTGGAAACGGATGAATAGCCTGAAACCTATAAACTCACTTGCGCGCCTGCTATTATTCCTCCGCAGAAGGCATAAAGCGTCTTTACATTTGCTATGTGAATTTTCGATGAGGACCTTTAATACGAATTACGACCGCGTGGGCGAGGTCGTATTTTAAAAAAAATTCTGCAATGCCTTAATTGATTGCCGGATGTTAAAAAGAATAGAAAAGAAGCAACGAACGAAATAATTTGACGTTATGACTTACGTCCCTCAAGGCGTCACTTCTGGCAGAGAAAGGGATGACACTCTTTCCGCATCTGGAGAGATTAAGTGGAATGTTAATTACTGGGTCTGGAAAATTATTTTGTGCCTTCTAAATCCGAAGAAGTAGCATGAAATTCGTATTTAAGTCATAAAGAATGCGATACAAGACTCAAAACTCTTTCACAAGATGACACTTGTGTAATATCGCATGCAAATATATTAGAGATCACTTATATAGAGCGACACTTGGTAGGCTTAAAATAATTTGCACCAGTAAATGTCTTCCCAGTGACTCGTTTGAGCGACAGATATTAATCCTGTAATTCCCATACGCATAGACTTATACATCTTTAAAAAAAACTATAACATCGCTGAAAGATCTATATACCTTGCAGGGGCGGATATATAAAATTCTCGAGTAATGAAAGTAGGCAAGGTATTTGCGGCAAGACAGGATACTTAAGACAATTTCCCTGTGAGCTCATCTCTAACTAACTTTAAAAATATCATTTGTCCTGATCAATGTAGTAGATGCACAGTGGTTGTGAAAAAATATAACATTCAGATTTTAATTCATGCTCCTTGTCAGAGCATAGGCAAATTGTTAGTACTATAAATTTATCAAGGATGGGGGCAAACACCCCCTTCTTCCCCCTCCTCCATCACCCCTTCCACCAATCACGCAATGAATTACTGAGGCGTAAAATGTATAATTTACACTCAACATCAGGAACTAAGCTAAAATTAGACTTGTAACATTATCTTCTACATGTATATAAAATATTCTGTTTACTTCACAAATAACCACAACTATATTCCTTTTTTAGTTTCAAAAGTCAATTAATGTTAAACAAACGTCAAGGAAGACTTGTGGCCTTTTATTTAAAATAATAATAAATATTAAATTATTTAAAGCCTCGGGACTTTATTTTAATTTGTGAATGGTTTACATAGGTCAATTCTACTGAAGACAAGTGAGCTATTTCCTAATCGTAAACCTTTGAAGTAAAATTATAAATAATTCATAAATACCAATGCACTTTTGTGGCGATGTACGTAATTAGATGTAGAATGATCGTGAAAAAGTATAACGTTCTGATTTTAATTTATTTAATCTCCTTCTTAGAGCATTAGCAAATGGCTAGTACTATAAAACCCCTCAAATAGAGTGTCGGCCAAATGATTGTCGGTCGAATGAGTAATTTCCATATGTTAAAGTTTAGAGAACAAGTTATCTCGCGAACAGTTTCTTAAAAAAAGGGAAATTAAACGTTAATGTCGTTTCTAGAAAACTGGAACATCATTAAGAAATATCAGTAATAGAAATTCTTTTATGAGTTTTAGTAAAAAGGAGGGTAAATTGATCTCTATCATTTACTGTTAAGGTTTCCAGTTACAGTTCGAGGCCCTACCATGAACTAAACGACGCCTTTATCCAGGAGCGATGCAGCACTTCTTCACGCGATTCTCGGATAGATTTATCCCAGTCTTAAAGAATTCCCTTTTAGCGCAAATGACACCTCTCTGCACCCCTTCTTCTCATCCGTTTCAAACTGTCCTCTTCGTTACGACCCCTTTCCCCCTAGCTCCTTCTGAAGCGTACAACAACCTTTATCTTCTCCACCATAGATCTTCCCATTCGCTATCGCCTTCCCTCTAATTAATGTTCTTGTCCATCTCCTCCTAAATTTCTTCTCTGCAGCCCTCCCTATAATCCCAGTCCCTTGCATCTTGCACTTCCTAGGAACTCCGTCTCATCTCCTCCGGCGGTTTCTTTGAGTGTCGGATCACTTCGAGAGTTTAAGAAGATCTCGAACTTCACCCTCCCTTCAATGCTCTCGTCTCTTCTCGCTATAAGTGCTCTCTCTGTTCTGCTCTCCTCTTATGCTGTCGAGAGCCTCTCGTCCCCGTGGATAAATGCTGTCACTATGGGGCGTGGAAAGCAGGGAAGATGCTGTTCTCTTGCATAATTTATCCGCTGCAGATATTTGTGGTGGTGGGAGGAGATATCACACACAGGACCAATAGGCACATTAAAATGCAATGTCAAGCGATAGGACTTGAATATCCCTAATTTAGCTCGTATTAGTTCTACAGGGAGTGCCAACATTTCAGGGATGAACTAAACTATTAAATAAATAAAAGGGTTCTCGACTATTATATCGTGATATATACAATGCAGTACAATGGAAAATTAGGCAACACAGGATTAAAACAAGCTATATCTTTATTCCACAAAAATTAAAATTTACAGGACTGCTTTCAACGTAACAACGTCTTCATCAGGCGTGGTATGGGTGTATGTAAAGAATAGGCATATGTGTGCTTAAAGGGAAGAATTCAAGAGTCAAGAATTTCTTTCCTATCTTTTGAGAACGTTATATGATTAAGAGCCTTTATGGAGGTAATTTAATTTTTTGATCTTTATATAAACGAAGC
Organism: Ladona fulva; assembly: GCA_000376725.2. NCBI lineage: Eukaryota > Metazoa > Arthropoda > Insecta > Odonata > Libellulidae > Ladona > Ladona fulva. The sequence goes on along the minus strand of KZ308334.1, from coordinate 544,311 downwards.
TGAAATAATGCGATAAGAATCGATTATGCTGCCTTTCAAGTTATCTGATATTGATTTGATGTCAATTCTCGTCAATTGCAGTCTTCCGTGTATATATTTTTACGTCGATATCGTCTTTCAATTATGGTATCCGAATAGATTACGAGAGTTTCTACCAAGTAAAATACTCTTTAAGTGCTTTTATCGGTTCCTTTTTCTTGGTAAATTGATTCGTTATCGGAGGGAGAGTGAACTTCAACTCCGTAGCTCCATTGTTTATTAACGGATACGTAACACCGACATCATCTTCCGTCGAGACTTTCATTACGTTCTCAAAGCTAAGAGGTCGTAATTCTGCTCAACGCCTACGTCGAGCAAGCGCCCGATACCTATGCATCAAATATTAGCCGGCAGAGGGCTAACTTCGCAATTCAACAGTGGCATAAACGAAGGAAAATAGTATTACTACCATTACAAATGCTACTGATAGGTGCAATACCTGTTGGCTGCGGATACAATATTACGAAACAATGTTCCAGTAAATCACAAGAAGAAACATCAATTATGAACCATAAAAGATTTATAAGAGAAACTACAAGAAAAGATCCTAAAATTAAATTAGAAGAAAAGAGGGGATTAAAATACAAGAGATAAAAGAATTAGGAGCCTTAATAGAATCTTAAGACAAGAAATATGTCTTAGTCTCATCACACATACAATAATTTGGAAAGGTCTTTAAGATTCCCCCCTGGAAGGTTGTTCTAATCTCCTCCCGTTCTTGAGACGGATGAGTGTTTTCCACATCTTTTTTCTTTGATTCAGGTCGAACCTGGTAGGTATGAATCTCAAGAATAAATTGACACGAAAAAAACTCTAAAAGGACCAGGAATCGACCCTAGAACAATTCTGTTCCCGTAAGACTTTCTTCAACCCCGATTCCCCTTGGGATTTTACGTAGGTGCTCGCCTTTACGTGCTAAGTTACCCACATATACCCTTTTCCTTGCCTTGCAGGAATGCTCATTTTTCCCGTAAAATGATGGCTTGGAAACTATCTCTTTAAGTTCCTCCATCGCACGATCACACTCACATAAAGAGTGCTGGAATAAAATAACTATAGAACACTCCGAGAATACTTGCTTCATATCGATTTCCGAGTCGGCTGAGGAGACAGCAAGGAGAAAACACGATTTTTCGAAGATTCTCTCCCTACTTCATTCCAAGCGTTTTTATTTTTACGTGGCTCATTTCTTTTCTTGATTATTTTCTCTGTTGAGGGATTAAATCTGAAATAATTGGCCCAGGATGCGCAGGAAAACTCGGAGTAAACAGCCCTTATTTAAAGACTGAAATCTTTTAGATTCGAAATCGTTCCAATTACCGCCGAGAATAAGAGTTCCTAAGATGCGGGATTCATTCGCAAAGACGATCCCTCGAGAGCAAGTTCCATAATCGCTTGAAAATTCTCAGTGTTATCTTATTCAAACACGGCTTAGCGCATACATTATTCTCCACTACTTTGAAGTAACGAAATAAGGCGTTCCTATTCAAATCACTCAATGAGAGAGAATAGCTTTATTACTCTTAAGATTCCCATTGTTTGCGACTGCAAATATAGGGAAGGGTTTAGTTTTACTCTTCCCTTGACGATAATGCGGCAAAGATAAAACAAATTTTGTTACAAAATGCGTGGATAATGTTTATCTATACTTGTGCATTTCTGTATTACGAATTTATATGTTTCTATAGCATTTTCTGTACGTTCAATGAAATAATGGAAATCATTATGACACACGAGCTTATTTATATTACAAGAAATTTATATTTTATCTATGAAGAATATTTTACGCCATCTTATACTCGTCTATAGGAATTTTAAAATGCTTTCGGAATTATGAATTAGTTATGGGAATATAATCTATATTACTAGCGTTATCTGGATTACATTCACATGCAGCTATCTGAAAGCAAAGGGAATAGATGTAAATATCAAAAAAGCTCTCGAGCTTTCAAACATTTCATCCTTTTATAGCTATCGATTATTAGATAAAGTTTATTCCCGATTCACGCGCTATACATTAAACGTTATAACCGCCGAAACTTTTCTATAGGCGTTAATACAAAGAGTGTATTTAGCGTGTATTGAATTCGTTGATTATATAAGGCCACGTCTAGAAACTGGTTTTTGGAATATTCTTCCTAAAGCTTGCCAAATACCTGCATTTTAGAGGTCAAGATCATTTTATTCATGGATTATCATGTAGAATTGCAACGTATGCCAATATAAATAGAGCGCAATGTTGTAATCAAATTGTTAAGAAAAATGGAAAAGTGTTCTACAAAATGAAGGGGAAAATGTAAATACTCAGGAGAATTTCCAGGGATTATGTGCCCAAACGCCACGATTATTAGATTACCAAGTTGGCTTATGGAAAAACAGAATACTGAGAAAATTAAATTATTGACGTATTTGAATGAGAATCATGATCTATTTTTTTATTATTTTAGTAATCTATTTTATTATTATTTTAGTAAAATGGGAGAGGCGTTAATTACACGAAGATCACTCGTTCTTTGTTTTTGCGCTATTTAGGAGGACTTTTTTTTCATCGCTGCTTGCGAACTAAAATGAAGGATCTTTCTGCAGCATCTGAACTGGAGCAACGAAAAAATGTTCTCATTAAACTTCACGGGAGCAAGTTAAAGAGACAAGAGCGAGATCAACGTTATATTAATGTATGGTAATGTACTTTTTGAAAATTCTCGCTTTATTAGGGTTGAAAACTGGGTCTCCGGTAATTACGGCTCCTTGTTATCAGAAAAATTTCGGCGCTCGAAATTAAAGGAAGGGGTCTTGAAGCGAAAAGGGAGGTAAATTAATGCTCGCCTGATTTATTTTAAGAGTGAACACAAATTCGAAACGTTTGTGAGCGCTTAAAGGAAAAAAGTTTTGCCTTTTGATTAACGTGAGGGTCCTTCCGCTGTTCTTAATATATTCGATTCGAGAGTTGAGCCTCGGCTGATTTATGTTAAAGAATGGCGATCCTCCGAGAAATGGAACTACTTTATAAAAATCCGGTACAGGAATGTGTTATTTAGAGTAGTATGCATGCAATATTATGAACTGGAATGTTTATTTAAGAAAGGATAGTAATCCTTCAAAGAAATTATCTCTCCAACATTTTCGAAGTATTGTATTGCAGTATCGCTTTCACTACTGCGGCATTAACAAGAAAGCAAGAATATACTTCGAAACCCCTCTTTTATTGAACATTATCTAGGAACTTACGTCAATTTGACATTAATAGATCGAAAAGGAGCTCAATAACTATTTTCCATAATACTGTATTGTGCAAGAGTGAAATGGAAATACTAAATGTGCTTCTTTTCATGTCTTTCCACAAAGTTATGCCTTCCCACATCGATTTCATTAACAGATTGCTTAGCTGAAATAAAGTTAGTACAAATCACCATTTAAATGAGTACGTGATATAACAAAGGAAAGAAAATATGTAACTTATCCCTTAATACCGAGCATCTATTTAACGTTAATTGACTTAAACTTTATTTTGCACATTGGATATCAAAATTTGAAAATACGGTATGAGTCCATAATATTCTTATTAGATCTATGTAAAACACGATTAGACATTGCTGCGACCAGGTGGTTCATAACTGGTCAAGGTAATATTTTCAAGTGAGTGTGGAAAATGTATCGAAGAAGCTTGTCTTCATCACATACGTTTCTCATCTTCGTGTAATTAAATTCACCGTGGCATCCCATGAGGAGGTAAAATACATGCATCTTTTCCGAAAAGTTTTAGGCTTTAAGTATTAAGTTTACAAATTTTGATTAACCACTTTCTTGACGTAGCCACTTTCTTCTATAACTTAGTTCATTGATTTAACGGTGATTTTCCTTTCCCGGACTACTTTACTCTCAATCAACTTTTTTTGAGTAAAGTAATTTATCGCAAAATATGGTCAATATAAGTGAAAAGCATTCTTGATTCAGTACGTAACGTAAGTAAATTGCAATTTCAAAGAAAATTGAAAGTATTCGCCATTTTATAAGCTTACAGTTTAGCAAAAAATTCAGCTTCATAATAATTGAAAACGTTTGAATTGCATAGCAATATGCAGCTTTGCGTAGTGATTCTGAAAAATTGTGAATATATTTGATTTATAACAATATACAGCTGCAAAAAATGTTACAATTTCGTAAACATTGTTCATATCCGTGATATGAGTATGCTATTTCCTAAATATCAAAATTTCGTTTAAATAATATAATTACCCCGAAGATATCCTCAAGATGCATTGAATATGTTGATGAAGCAATCTTTTTTTCCAAAATTTTCGAACAGGTTAAGAGAAATCATGCATTTTATCCTAGTTTATTAGTATTTAGAAGGTTGATAGTTAAAGCCGGTAGACAACAATAAAAATAAGTATGGCGTTTTTTTAATATCGTCTGTTTTCCGGACTTAAAAGTAAATATCTATACATAACTATAATGTGAAATACATAACCAACCAGTTGTCGAAACTAGTCAATAAAAATCGCCAACGAATTGTTGAAACTAGTCAATAAAAATCGTCTGTGGAAATTACGAAGCGTTCCTTCTTTTAAGAGTGTGTGCGGAGTTCCACGATGCCACGCTTGAATTTATAAACTCATTCCAAATGTTATTTTGAATCCTAAGTAGATAATACATTTAAAAATTATATTAAAAGAAAAATATTTGAATATATGTATTTATTAAATAAACAACTTTCGACTCGAGGAATACATCAAAACTTTGTTTTCCTCCCATCAGCAATGAAGATATCGAATTAATTCTTCACTCTACTCCTTCCACAGCACTTTTATTTGCATATGCAAAAAACTTCGATGAGTTATATTTGCCATAAGAAAATTTAAGTTTTACTAGAAAAGGAAAAGCGATGGAAAATATTCCATCGTCCCTTTCAAGAGATTCCTCCCAGCTTCAAACGCAACGCACACCTCGGCTTACCTGCCACCTTTTAGATCATAGAACACGACATGGCTTCGCATTCCATCCTCCGCGCATTTGTTCGCGATACAATATTTGGAAGGCGGGTTTCGGTCCACAAGGGCGGGCCTCCAGACCGCATCGCTGAGAGCTTCTAAGCACGCATACCACCGTCAGAGGCGCACACCGCAGCAGCATGACGGGCAACCCTCCTCCACCCAACACAACCCCTTCCTTTCCACCCACGAGTACATCTCAGGCACATCACACATCCCCCTTTATCAGTTCTCCTCGACTCCTGCCACTCTCCCCTAACCACCATTCCTCCACTGACTTCTGCACACGGGGATTTTCCAGACGTGTGTCGAACCTACTTCTGGCCCTCTTCGCATCCCGACCTGCCATCTACTCGGCACGTATTCAACGAGGGGCCAACCCCGTTTAAGAGCGTGGGACGGCGGGAGGAAGAGGTCCTCTCCCGCATTTGACCCGACTCGACCCCTTTTTACGCAGTAGCAAACTTACTTTCTTCCGTGAGTTCCTCTATCTCCCCTCCTCATGGATCTACTTTTTTCCCTCAACTCCCGATGCCTCCGTAACCTTCAACTGGCCTCTCGTTCGACGCTCGTTATCCCCTCGTCCTGTCACGTTTTTCGGCCCCGTTTGAGGTTCGCCGTTTTCTCCCTTCAGATGGTTCCTTTAGCGTCCCCTTTCTCGCCATTTCGACCCTCTTCTTTTTCTCTCTTCTCACGTCGCTTTCTCCGCTGTCCTATGCGTTCCTCTCACCCACTCATCCTTCTTCACTTTTCCAAATGATTTACGCGTTCCTGAGAGGGAGAAAAGTTGGGTTTATCTTCAACACCCCGCTTCCTTTTCTCTCTTCAGCAGTTCTCTTCCATCTCTCGTCTCTCAAGTTCTCGTAAGGAAAAAGACTTTGTAGACTTCCACAATCTTTCATCCTCGTTTCCGTCCCCTTTTCGACGCAGGTTTGCGTTTCACAGATACTATCTTCCCTTCTGAGATTCCTTATTCGCTATTATCCTTGTCCCCTAATGCACTCCTTCTGTTGGACCCTTTCAGATTTCTACTCCTTTCAGCAATCGATTCCTTTCATCCATAGCCAGTTTTTTAAGCCTTTGGCTCGACTACTTATCTCGCACAAACGCGTTACAGTTTTAACAAAGCACTATAGATAAGCTTTAAACAATGTAAAACATCTGAGAAAATTTTAAAGATTCCATGGAATTTATCAAACGCTTATATAATCCCCAATGCAAATGATCGGATCGTGATTTAGTGACTAATATTGAATTTTCATTAACGGAGGCCCCAACTAAGTTCTCATTAGAGGTATAACTCGTGATGGAAGATAAACTTCAACTACCATCCGATAATCTGTTGTCTACATTTTTAAGTACTCATCTATCTTCGTCGATTTAATCTTCGAAACCTTTTCCTTATTTTCCCAAAAAACGATAATGTTATGCAAGATAGATGAAATGGTAGGAGCACTCGCCTGCAGATCTATAATTCAATTTCCAGTCTCTAGACATTTTCACGACCATTTATTCATTGGATATTCCTGAGCGCAAACCAATACATGCTCATTTTATTGCCTTCCCTTTACTTCCCACGAAAACTTCATTACCAAATATAATATTAACAAAGATAATTAACCGCGCCAAATTGTTTTCAAGAAGAAGCTGTCATTTTACATCCCTGGAAAATGGTACTGGTAATTCACATCTGGTCTAACTCTTAACCATACAAAGGGTTTTCGTTTCCTCTATCCTAAGAACCAACAATTTCGGTTTAATTTTGCAGGCTCCCATAATCTTCTTCGTAAGTCTCACAAGAGCGACTCCGATCCCTCGCGATATATTTTCCAGCTATCTTTATCTCACTGTTTCTGACCCAGTTTCAACGAGATTAAACTATTCTATGATATGCCTTAAGAATTACTCAAACAGAGCGGCATTCGGGCATAAAAGAGAAAAAATCTGACCGAATTCCTTGAAATTTTATCAAGCAAATTCATTTTGCCAGCAATTCTTAGTATATTTCTCGCTCAGTACCGTTTCTCCATTAACTAGGAAGAATATGCACCTTTCTGTTTCAGTAAATGGAGATTATAATAGAGAGACTTCGGACTCATGATCGGAATCGAGATTAAATCACATTAATTTTAGAAGCTCGAAGAATAATTTTCTCGGTATACGTTGTGTTTGCGTCGTAGCTATCCGTTAATACGGCCAAGAGTTAATACATTCTGTTTTACAAAAGAAAAATGTGAAACTTACCAAGGATGTCCAGAATTTAAGTATCTTGAAATATGTCTGCTTTCTTTCTCCACTCTGAAAAAGAGAGAACAATTAGGATTAACGATCTCAACCGATTTTAGTTGAAACACTAAAACGTTTGCGTTGGTACCGCTCAACTCTCCTGGCTATCGTAATGGATCCTTTGAGAGTGAGGGCGACTTAATTTGATTTTATGAAAAGCCCGTGATATTTGCAAGAAGGAACAGGTACTCCTGCTCCGAACTACGAGAGTCAAATATAACGGTTTTGTAGATCAAAGAGCCACTTAATATCATCCGCCCATACCATACATAACGTCCCCGCGTGTAAACACGAGGACCGACACTTAAGTCCTCTCCTATCCTCCTCTCATTAATTTATTCGATCCGCTCTTGATCTCGCGCCAGATAATGTAGTTGTAGCGCTTTTTCTCCGATAAAAAAAAAACGAGCGATATATTCCGCTCCACATTTTCTCTGATAAAAGCCTAGGGAAGGTACGAGGCGACTGGCAGTCTTAATATAACCTTCTTCTCCCAATAATTCTTTCCGATACGCGATTGATAACGAAGAGACAACAGCGGGGATGGAATTCTTCGGTAAAAATAGTCACGGGGATCATCTTCTCACTGGCCTCAGGAGTGAAAAAAGGTGGAGGCTATTTTAGAGAGGGAGTATGTCACGAGGAGGAATCCTAAGGACGAGCCAAGGGCGAAAGAAGGAATGGGAAAGGGAGGAACAAGGAGAAAAAGAAGGGAAAATGAGAGAGGAAAACAAGGGAAAAGAGGCAACGTCTCCCGGGACGTAAATCGAGAAGGAAGCCTGTGACGTAGGGAGCCGGACCGTATTGGAATTTAAGAGTAAGACATTTATAAAGGATGGAAGGAGGACATAAATGAGGAAAGTAGGGCGAAGGACAGGGATTTTAGAATAACGTCGATGAAGAAGGCTTGATTCTTAACGTTTACTTCTATTGTTTCGTCTCGCAGTCTATCTTACCAAGTATCTCATCGTGTTAGCATTTCAGCCTCCCCTGGGAATGCTTTTCGGATCTTCTGAAACATGCATTTTCTCCTCAAATTGAAGAGTTGCACGAAAGTAATTTCCAAGTCTCCGAGCCGATTTACGTTGAATTGTCTTTACACAAACTTAGGATATTTTTACAGAAACTTTAACCGCGTCGGATTGGTTAGAAAGTTAGAGGTTAAAGGAGTAAAAGAAGGTTAGATTGGTTTAAAAAAGGTTAGTTAATGCGATTTATTTGGCGACTTTTAACTATTTTATGTTTGATAAGCATCTACATGCAAAACCAAATGGATCACTTAAAGGACATTGAAAACTATTTCTGGGTTCCCTACGTATGTAAATATGTATTGTTTATCTCTACATATTTATCCTGACTTTAAAGAAACTTTGGAAGTATAAACAAACACGTTTGCAATATCAAAACAATCATCATGTTTATGATTCGTTTTCGTTTAGGACAGCTTTGACATTTTTCTTACCAGTCCCTTTCTTTCGTATTAATTCGGTAACATTCTTAAATGTCTAGTCATTTAGAATTTTTGATTATTTTAATTTTAAACACATTTTAGAATTAAACTTATTCTCCTTTTAGTTTAGTTGCATCTAGTTCAATCGATCTCTCTTTCTTTGGCCCATTGAGGTAGGACTTTATTGGGGGAATAATGAAGTTCATGGAGGGCTCTGTAGGATAATCAGCTGTCTTAATCTCTTATTCTCTAATGAAGTTCACTGTTCGTCAGGATTTTATTACCTCACATCCAATCGCATCCTTCTGCGCTAAAGAACATGTAGCTCATCCAATAGCTTTATTTTTTCCATTATCCGCATATATTTCTATTATTCAGTCATTCCATATTTTCTGTAGTTTATTATTAACCTCCCTTTCCCCTGACATTTTTCTAAGGGAGCTTTCTCTAGTATTTAATAAATATAGTTACTGGATTAGGATTCACCGAAGAGAAATATTCTTGGGCATAATTTTATCATCTCTGGAATAATAATAATAATTTTAACAAATAAAAAACGTACTCCCGCCATACTTATTAAAATAAATATATAAAAAACGGTCTCATAAATTGTTTAAAATAAAAATCACACAAGACGGATAAATGGTGCTACGGAAAGAAAAAATTAAAAAATTAAATGTACGTCATTTGGTGGATTTGTACGATTTTCTCCTCAGTGCGGGCTGCAAATAACAAAATAAGTCCTCCTTGGAAACGCAGAGAACAACCTTGGTTTCTTTCGATGTTTCACGGAGGAGAAAGAACATAAAAACATTGATTATTGAGGATTCTCGATGTTCAATGCGGAAATGCCAAAAAGATTGAGTAGTGGGGAGGTTGTCAATAATGTCGGAGAATAGATTCATTAAAAGTTAATGGCAGCAGTCTTATTTCTTTTCTGTAAAAGAGGGAGATCGAAATGTTTACAAATATGGAATATTCCTCACATATCTACTGATGGTTTGATAAAGAGTATATTCTTTCACGGATATCTTAAATACATATTTGCAATAGCAGCACAATGACTATAACATATTTCTTAGCATCAAATACGAAGTAACTTAAATGAATCCCATGAATCAAAGCCGCATACCACTGTAGCTTTCTTCGTCAATGCTATGAACAATATTGAAGTAAAAAGGAAATGAGAATTAGATTTTTCTCCACTCTGAGCCAAAAGACAAAAAAATATTGCATCAGGCTACTGTTATATCATCCATACTCAATGTGTGTAAGGTTTTACTTTTGAGTATTTCTTCGGCCTCCGAGTGTAACTTAAAATTTGCTCACTCTATATATGGAGTTTTACAACCAAAGGAGAGATTTAGAAAAAAACCAGCTCCCAAGACTCGAATATGCAATAGCAAAATGGCCCACTCTAACCCTCTATTCCGATGTTTCTCAATCTTTCTCTACTGTACCATTCCTCCAAGTAATACCTCGCTCCACTACTGGCACCTTTTGTCTCTCGGCGAGCGAAACGCTGTGTTTTCTCCGCTTTATTTAGTCCCTTAAGACTCTCGGAGTATTACCTTCCGGCTTCGATTTCAACAGGCGTCTTTTAGAAGCTCTTTCCCTCCATCTCTCTTCCCTCCTTTGTCTTGAAACGGTGGTGAAACTGTCCCAAGTCTCGCCATTAATCTCCTATTTTAAGTCCTCCAGCCGTGCGGCGTTTTTATTGGGAAAAGGTTCCCTTTATTTTATCTCTGCCGTCGCCATGCCGTTTCTCTATTTCCAGTGAAGCGAGTATCAGAAGAGACGGAAGGTCAGGGGAATTCTTCTCCATCGCCGTTAAAGGTAACCTTGATCAAGAATATATGGGTTTCATTCCATAAAAATCTCCCCGATATACTAAATCCCTCAAAGGTACTATTTCAGGGCTTGGATTGATGTCTGGGGACGCCTTTTCTGTAGGATTGCGGTTAAAACGGAAGGCAAAGGGAGTTGTTCCATCAAAGAAGATTGGATTCAATCAACAACTCTTCATTTTAGGGCAAAAGTTGCATTTATGATAACTTTAACGGTCCATTTAAAAGAAATTTCCTTCACAACTGAGATATATGCTCATGATGAAATCATCTATATCTACATTTGTGTACTGACTTTGAGGGTGAAATGCATGCATATTCTATTTCTATAATCTGTTACTGTCGCGTATCGTAAAAAGAGAAATATTATTTATGAAGCGGTTCGCTCTAGTACCTACGAGTATATTCTTGCAGTATGTGGCCGTCCTATGTTACTAGGTGAGCACATATCTATTCCGTCTTCCATAAACGTATGCTTTCTATATTAATTTTGCATGTTTATTCTAAAATTGTATTTCCTTTGTCCAACCATTCACCTTTTACAATGTAGGGTAACACTTGGTAGTGCTTATCGATTTATCACAGCTATTCTCAACAAAACGCACCTATGCTACGCTGGACTTTACTTCATTCAAGAATGCAACTATGGCCAGCAGATTCCGGTGTAATACGATACGTACTCAAGATAGAATCAAAATAGTGCGGAGTAGCATCGCTCATAAACTTTTATTGCCGGTCCTATCGACTTCTCTCTTGACAAAGCCGAATTTCAGAAGTAACCGTCAATATATGTCACAGATATGATTATCCCATATAAAATTATTTGTGAGAGTGACTAAGATATTTTACCGATTCTACCATTCATTTCTCCGTCTAGGAGTGTTAATCGGCTAGTGCTTTGCTTTCGAAGTTCTTAACTACTAAGCATTTGTGTACATACACTATGGTCTCATTGCAGAATCGTGATTAAATCTTTGGAATAGATCAATCCTCTGCTTTCTATTACCCTGTAATGATCTGGTAAGGCATTAGGCATCGCACATCATGCATTACGTCTCATCAATTCTAGATGTAGTTCAGAGCGAGAACTCTCTTTAAAGTTAAAAATCTTAAAACATATCTGATTTACTTATTAGCGAACCTCTGGACTTTCCGAACTAATAATACAAAATAATGGGACAAATTACGCCAATAAAGAACAATAAATAAGCTAATTTCTCTACATACTAGTAAATTATTATTTATTTTTAATACAGATTTATCGAAATATATGTCTTAGCATTTTTGAATTTTCCTTAAGTATCAATTGAAGGATTCCAATTTGGAGAAATACGCCATAAATTCGTAATTCTTGACATAGCCATTCTTTAACTCGGCAAACATCTTTATTGTCCTTTTATGTAGCCCTTTTTATGCTTCGTGTTCACTGCCAGTGCCTTTATCCTCTTGTACCTTTCACCCCATACCTTATGCAGGATCTATAAACTGCTTTAAAGTTTCTCGGTCTTCCTTTTCATATGAATCCTCTCCGTAATTCGTAAAATTAAAGCCATTTGTACCTTGCAGCGCATGCTTCTTATTCCAGTAAGAGGAGGGACTGAGAAATAGAATGTGTGGAGAAGGCATTTACATGTGCCTCTGTTACGTCGATGCATTTTACATTATTCCTCTCGAGAAAATTGAGTGACGAAGTCATCCTAAGAATGCGAAAGTCCTTTCGGTGCGCCGCTGGATTTTCGACGACCTCTCTCGCCTCTATGCATTTTGCATCCGGCAGAATAGACTAGTAATCTCGTTAATGCGATCATTTGAATATTCTATAGCTCAGACATTTTTTTTATCCGGCTCTCTAAGCAAAGTGGCGTGAAAATTTGGTACATTAAAGTATGCTCCTTACTCATAGGGCGTACTCCGACGTTCTGAAAATGATGTACATTTCGTAATCAAAATAGCAAATTTTAATATTACGCTACATAGGATAGACGTAAGATATAATTCCTGGCTGAGTTGTAATGGGTAAGAGTTGGCAATTAATAGCTATCTTATCATTATCATCATCACATGTAAAAAATATCTATGCAAAAGTTAATATAATTCTTCAAATCTAGTTTCAAAGCTTTCAAAATAAAAAAGGCCTTTCAAATACCACAGTTTATCCGCGATTTTACATAAACATTTTCTCTAATTTCTCCCAGTTGATAAGAAAATAATGGTAATATTTCAGCCTCTAATATCATCAAGAATAAGCACAGAAACATTTTTAATGAGGTAGGGACACATTCTCTACTTACCTCACAAGAGTAACGTGCGACTGTGAGAGCTGGTCGTATATGGAGAGCACTGCATAAAATATTACTTATCTATGTGAAAAATATATGTAGTAAAATGTATGTATTTCAGGCTAGAAGCCCATAAATTATGCTATGACACAATACGTAGGTTAGATTTAACACCAACGTTCATCAATTAATTACTCTGGGAACACCGATAATCCTTCCGGGAATTTTTTCTCGAACCTAATGGAATTAACTTTCCACAATTTTTCAAAACTTTGGTATAATGGTGTCTTCTTATAAATTATTTTGAAAATTACATTAGAAGAATGTTTTATTCAACGGCCAGCCACCCAATCCGTCTAACGTGGGCATACTGTCGTTTCCTTTACGCAGTTTCAGTCTGTCAAGTATTTCAAATGCTTAGTACAATTCATAGACTAGCTAGCAAAACATATAGTTCAGATAACTTTAGTTTAAATACAATTTCTTGATTGAAATGTCTCGCTAGTTCATATTTCTCTCAATCATAATTGGAAAAATTTATTCAAAACACTGCAATCCAAAATTGAACTTGAAAACTGATGTAAAATGCACCTCATAATGGAAAAATGTTTAGAAAAATAACTTTACCTCAATGTATGTTAATGAAAAGGGTTTAGGTGACCTGAGACGTACAGACGTCTACCTAGGAAAAATTCTCAAATTCCTTCTTCAAATTGAAAAATTTCTGAAGGACCTTGACTTGAACCTGGTTCTTCTAATTGCAAGTCGGAAGCTCTATTCATTGAGCTATCCGGCCAGAAATTAATTGATAAAGCAACCTAACTTTTTTCAGGTCCTTTCTTCTTATGAACTCGACGTATTTTTCATTTGCTTCATTGACTAATCATAAACTTTATCGAAACTTAGTGTCAGTGAAAACTTACTAAGGCAGTATTATGCATTTGTTTGTCATTTTAATCATGTTCTTATTTCCAGGCTGTATATTTTTTTCCAGCTTTCTGTTTCTAAATCTCTTAGTCATTACTCTCAGTAGGTTTGTGCAGGTTTTTCACACCCCCCTTCTTTGTGGGTGTTTTCCTGCTGTGGATATATTTTTTTCCTAGGCCTCACTTAGGTTTTTAAATCCACAACTAAATATTTCCAATTTTGTCTTAATTCAACTTAAGTTAACTTTTATTATCTATTTTTTAACTCTTTGATATTATTATTAATTTAAATTTTTTTAAATATTGACGATGGGTTAAATGGAAGAGGAGACTTTAAAGTCTCAAGTTCGCCCAAAATAAAGACGTTATTTATTTTATTTCCTTCATATCGAAGAATCGCTATCTTCTTTTCATTCTTCCGGAAGGATTTCGGGCAATCGACCATTTGTTCTCCAACATCCCTTTCGGTCCAAAAACAGCCAAGGATAACCTATATCATCCCCTTGCCGTTCCTAGGAATCCACAGGGCATGCAGTGAGAGATAGACCTCTGTTCCACATTTGCGAACGCACCGCCTGACTAATGCTGCCACTCCCCCTTTCACGACACGTTCGGAACGAAGAGTTGGACCAATTCCAAACACAGGTGGTCTAAAGCAGGCCTATCCGATCCTATAAAATTCGAACCGTGGCGAGGAAAAGAAGCAATCAAGTCGTGCTAAGTATTGGATTCAACATTCTACCATTTGCAACCTTCTCATCGTCTCTTACCGAGCGATAAATAGCAACTAATCGCTGAAAGTTTTCCTTCGTCGACTCATTTTTAAGGTTGCACTTAAGGTTTTTCACAATCGCACCTCTAATATTATACGTAACATGCGGCATGAAGTTTTGTATAGAGTAAAGGAAAGACAATTTTGTCATCCTGTTAAACTTATTCTGCAGATATTAGGATGCAAGTTGCACGTGACTTGCATAAAGATAATGTGTTGTATTGTGCGAACTATCGGAATCCACAATTAAGGAGTCAGCATTTTACTGTTATAGCTTTTGTTTTTAATACTACAAATTTTAACATAATGTCAATATATTAATGATACGTACCACCAGATATTACCTACATATTATTACGCCAAGTGTTTCATAAAGTTCCCTGAAAATAATTTACTTTGAATTTTCTCAAAGGTATATTTTTTTAAATATTAGCGACATATATATTTTCAATGTATGTGCTAGGTATCGATAATACTTAAGAAAAGATAATCTCCGTGACTTTCTTGTTCATAAAAGATAGGTTTCTCTCAGTGTAAAGGAGAATTATAGCATAAATAAATTTCATTGCGGTAAAATATGTCATCAAAATATTCCCTGCATGTTAAACGCATTTTAAATATTTATGAATGAAGAAATAAAAACCCTTTTTTCGCCGAAAATTTCTCAATGTATACGACAGTTGGACTGAAATTAAGATTGTGGAATTTTAGATAAAGAATAATTGGATATTACTCAAATAATTATCTCACAGAAATACACTGAATTATATAAATTGAAAAGGCAAAAAATGTTAGATGACATAAAGGGTGGGGTAAGTCACCAGGTAGCGAAATAAAGGGCTATGAATAGGGAATATTAGGGCACATGGACCTACCGAAAGGTAGAACACTTATGAATGTATATAATATTGAGCAGTCCACGTCACTAAAAGTCTTCCACCTTGCGGCAAGTTCACGAACCCTAAAATTCATTTCATAACGCTCTATTCTTTCCTTCTTGATGATACTTGTAGCTTTTTACTTATTCGAACAAATTCTTTTGTCTGACCCTCCTGCAATTTCCATTAATATCTAGTTTCGATTACTTCTTCTTCTTATTTTCTTCTGCTATAATGTTGAACCGAATTACTTTTCTTTCCTTTTAAAAATGTATTTCTACTTTTATATGAGAGCTATAGTGGATTCAGTACATTGTAATTCTAAGAATCAGCATCACCATTAAGAAAATTTGAACGCGTTTAGGAGAAAATTACGTGACGTGTTAAATGCTGGCAATTATTAAATATTTAAACTATCGCGACCTTCTGAAGCAGTTACAGTAAAATAGCCTAAATCATTGAGTTTTCGACAAATAATGAACGCAAAACTGCTTTAAGTCCATGGAGTGCCATCAAAAAATGTTTCGCTTGCCTCATCGGTGCAGTGGAAACATTATATCAGTTCATCACAAATTATATAGGTAATTGGGAACTAATCATTTTCGTTTTATGGCTATTTCCAGGTTACTTTNCTTCCATTCCCTCATCAAGAGACTAGTCACTATCCCTCTTTCAGCAACAGACTTTCAAAAAGAATTAGCCACAATAAAATACATTGCTTCAAGAAACGGATATCCTGTGCATATAATTGATAAATCTTTGACCCGAAAACTCAGAACTTCTGCTCTTAACCAAATTTTCTCCCCTGCGAAAGATTCCCTAAATTATAAATGGGTAAAATTGACTTTTATTAATTCTTTATCCCTCCAATTATCACATCTTCTCCCCAAAGACAAATTTTAAGCCTCCTTCAAAACTCCCCTCAACTTAGGAAAAATTTTCCGCAACGGAAAAGATAACCACAACCCCCAAGATAAAGCAGGTGTTTACCTATTGAAATGCAAGGACTGTAAATCAGCCTACATCGGTCAGACCTCCCGCAGCTTTTCCACGAGGACCAAGGAGCATTTTAGGTGCTTTCAAAATAATTCTTCAGTTTCACATTTCTCGAAACACCTATTAGAGAACAATCACTCATCAGATTTTGTCCCAGAAATCCTCCATGTCGCTACCAAAGGCCGCCGACTCAATTTCCTAGAACAACTGGAAATTCGCAGACATTCCCATGCTTCCAAATTTAACTTAGTGAATGAGCATCTTNCCAAAGATTTATATGACCAATTAAGATTACAAAAATAGAGACAGAAATGCTCAGACACGTCTATTTTATTGACAGATACCCATCGCAGATTTTTAACTGCATCCCAATGCTTCAGAAAGCCCAAAAAATGCAGACGACACAATCGGGGGGGCATCGGAGCGGAAGAAGGGAAGAGGACCCGAGGAAACAACGCAGTCCTCCCGCGTTATTTTTATTTAAAAACAAAACACTCGCGCATACGAAATGAAGTTAGCGGAAATCTTTCGGGGGATGAGAGAGAGGAACCTGGAGGAGTGCGAGAGAGGGTCATTGTCAAAGGAAAGAATGGCAGCGTCGTCGAGGAGGGCTGGTGCGTCTGCCGGGGGGGCAACGGGGGATGGGGAGGCTCTCGAGCAATGGGAAGGAAATTTGGAGAGACGAGGGGGCTGCAGGACGGCTCACGGGAGGGGGAGGGAAACACCGGGGGAAGCTCCATTGGGAGGAGGGGGGAAAAAGCTTTGTTGATGCTTGGAACCAAATGGGTAAAGGTGGGATGGATGCCTTCATTTCATGTGCTAACGACTTGGACCGCGCCTTGTTTTTTCCTCTCACTCCCCTTACCCTCTCCTCATATCCGTCTTCCTTCCCGGCATCCTCAACGCTCTCTCTCACTCAATATTCCTCTTCTCCCTCTTAGTTCATCTCCCTCGGTTTCTTTCTTTCATCAGCGTCACTCCTTTATACTCTACCCCCTTTCAGCCCTTCATTACCTCGTGTTTCCCTCCTTTATTTAATATTGCCAGCTCTCTTATCTTTCCATCTATCTCTCGCTATCCCGGGTTTCCAAGCCTTTCTGTCGCATAATCACAATTTATGCTCGCCGCGCCCGTAATCCCCCCGCTTCCTTATGTTATCTTCCCGGTGTAATGATACGTGATAATGCGTTCCATTCCAGGTAATAACAGGCAGGCCTGGCGTGTACATTTTTGAGGAGACGGAACCCTAATAAGGGCTTGATGCATCTCAATTTGCGCCTCTCGGAATTTTTGCGCATGAAATGAAACACGTTACTCCCCACGCGATTGTTTATAAATGTAACCTGGCTCCTAAAATATCCCTACGTGAAACAGTGAAAAAGATCCCCTTATCATTATGGCCTCATCCGAAGAAAAACAACGAAGAAACGAAAAATAATTTAATAGGTATGTAAAATTCCATTGGTTAAAAACTCACAGCGTTAGCTTTTGTCAACGGATACCAAGTAACAATTAGTAGAAATAATTAATTTTTTGACTCCTGAGTTTTTTGTACAATTTACCGTTTATTGTAGACAGAACTTTTTTATGGTTGCGGCTTCATTGGTAGTTTTATCAGCTATCATTTTTGTAGTTTCCTAGACTTATTGCTAGTACCACATTTTACAGATGCAAAAACCTTTCTTAACATGTGATTCCTCAATATATAATTTCTTAACATGTAACCTCTTAACAAGTAATTTCTTAATACGTAATTTTTATATGTTTTATTAGTGTGTAATTTCTAAATATGTAATTCCTTGATATATACAATCTGCAAGCAATGTTTTATGTTACTTTTCTCAAACTTATCCATAATACATGGCTGGTATGAATTAACTCGTAATCGAGGAAAAAACCGTCTTGCAAGTACCCACACTGATTATGAATATGCATTTTCATCCCTACTCCGAATATTTGCAGCGGAGGCATTTTTTCTGTGATTAAACAATGTCTTTTTTCTTTTATTTCTATTTCCCGTTGTTCTTGTGGAAATCCGAAAACATCGTAGTTTAAAATCTCTCTATTCATATTTGTACTAAATTCTGACCAGGATTAAATGGAAGATAAGATTCTCTAGTCCTAATTTCGCCCGATAAAGACATTTGTAAAGTAATTTAAGATTTTGTGACATTCGCGCCAATTTCAGCAGCCACACCGCGCCAATGGCTAAGTGGGATTTCTCTTAGAAAGCTTCATTCCGACGACATTCGGAATTTTGGGATTCTCGGAAAATTAATTTTCGTAATCTTGATAGAGAATTCTTGTCTCACCCGGAAAAATTGTCACTTGGTATTATTTATAATTTTTTTATTCTAAGAATGACGCCGATTCATCATTCCGTGTATTCTTTCACAGTTTTTTAAAGGAAAAAAGGCCCAATAAACTCTACAAATCCCTCTTTCGGACAGATCCATTCAGGAGGTGAATAAAGAACATCTGAAAATTAAAGTATAACTGAGAGGGCTGAATTAAGTAAAAAACCACCCGGGCCAAAATTTACCTCCTGTTCCCCTCGGAGAAACATCTGTGAGATAAGCAAGGGGAAGATAGAATTCTGACATTTTTTCTACTGCCTACTCATCTCTCATACCCATCCAGTTTTCTCTAAATTGGAATCCTGAGACGAAAGCTTATCCAATTAAATTTACGGCTGGCAGTCTTAATCGCGCTTTTCTCTCACACTGTCTCGCGGAGTGGCACTGGGGATGCCAACACTAACGAATCCTCCTGAAATTCCTGATGGTAGCCCTCGGCGTTGTCTCATCATTCGTACAGCGGGGCTACACTTCAGAATATTCTCTAAGAGAAACCTTTTCTTCAGAAGCAAAAGTTCAGGATAGGTAGGGAAACCGTACAAAAGGACACGCCTAAATATCTTTTCTTGGACAATAACCTGCTTTGCTCTGTTTGCGTCTGTTTCATATGGACAATGGGATTTATAATTGGAGACAGTAATTTCTCAACATTTTAGATTGGATGGATTTCTTCTAGCATGATGTTTTCTTTTTTTTCAGAGAAAAAAGACAATTAATTAAATATTAAGTTACCTCCATGAATCAAACCAGAGTATTTATAATTTATCGAAATTTCTACGCTGTTTCTTCCATAAAGCCAAAAACCATTAATATATTTTTTTTTAATAATAGACGTGAATGGATTCCTGCACGGTCATTCGTTCTGAGTGCATTACTTTCTGTTTGATTTAATTCATTGATAACAAAGGAAGCGGTATGGAAAACATAGGCTACATATGTCACCAAGAGAAACTCCTCCTTGCCTTTCTACCTGTCACATTTTCCGGATCATGGAAGCATTTAAATGACAATCAAGTGCTGAAAGAAAAGCTATACAGCTTTGGTAGCAATGCATGGAAAGAAATTCTGGATAGAAAATACGAGGTGATTTCCGTACATTTTCCTCAAGCAAAGAATTTATCATAAGATTCGATTGACAATAATGGCGACATTTTTCATCAAAAGAACTCTATGAGTTCTTTTGCAAAAAGAAAAATAATTGACGAACGCTTATGCGAAAAACTTCTTTACTTGAGTATAAAAGTTGGTCGTTAATTTCGATGTCGTTAGGATCGAACCGAGGTTCTCTATTTAGAAGAATGAATTCATAGCTCAAGTCTTCGAAGTTAACGCAGCTTTTTGAAGCTCTAATTAATGGGCTTCAAATTGTAAAAATTTGTTACGATAAATGAGTATTACTCAAATGCTTCAAGACGCAGGATGGGAATTTCTAGAAGATTGAA
>KZ308334.1:512416-522606 GCA_000376725.2 Ladona fulva | reverse complement strand
TCACTTGGTATTATTTACACTTTTTAATTTTTTTAAATCTAAGAATGATGCCGATTCATCATTCCGTGTATTCTTTCACGGTTTTTTAAAGGAAAAAACGCCCAATAAACTACAAATCCCTCTTTCGGACAGATCCATTCAGGAGGTGAATAAAGAACATCTGAAAATTAAAGTATAACTGAGAGGGCTGAATTAAGTAAAAAACCACCCGGGCCAAAATTTACCTCCTGTTCCCCTCGGAGAAACATCTGTGAGATAAGCAAGGGGAAGATAGAATTCTGACATTTTTTCTACTGCCTACTCATCTCTCATACTCATCCAGTTTTCTCTAAATTGGAATCCTGAGACGAAAGCTTATCCAATTAAATTTACGGCTGGCAGTCTTAATCGCGCTTTTCTCTCACACAGTCTCGCGGAGTGGCACTGGGGATGCCAACACTAATGAATCCTCCAGAAATTCCTGATGGTATCCCTCGGCGTTGTCTCATCATTCGTACAGCGGGGCTACACTTCAGAATATTCTCTAAGAGAAACCTTTTCTTCAGAAGCAAAATTTCAGGATTTCAGGAAGGACACGCCTAAATATCTTTTCTTGGACAATAACCTGCTTTGCTCATTTTGCGTCTCTTTCATATGGACAATGGGATTTATAATTGGAGACAGTAATTTATCAACATTTTTAGATTGGGTGGATTTCTTCTAGCATGATGTTTTCTTTTTTTTCAGAGAAAAAAGACAATTAATTAAATATTTCCTAGTTTCTGATTTATATTTCGAACGTATTGGATGGCGCAAAACAAGAGAAATCTGCATTTCGCAAACATATCAATATTTTCGAACTGTGCNAGGAAAAGGCAAAAAATGTTAGATGACATAAAGGGTGGGGTAAGTCACCAGGTAGCGAAATAAAGGGCTATGAATAGGGAATATTAGGGCACATGGACCTACCGAAAGGTAGAACACTTATGAATGTATATAATATTGAGCAGTCCACGTCACTAAAAGTCTTCCACCTTGCGGCAAGTTCACGAACCCTAAAATTCATTTCATAACGCTCTATTCTTTCCTTCTTGATGATACTTGTAGCTTTTTACTTATTTGAACAAATTCTTTTGTCTGACCC
The DNA here is from genome assembly GCA_000376725.2 of Ladona fulva. NCBI lineage: Eukaryota > Metazoa > Arthropoda > Insecta > Odonata > Libellulidae > Ladona > Ladona fulva. The sequence goes on along the minus strand of KZ308334.1, from coordinate 521,483 downwards.
TCCTGCAATTTCCATTAATATCTAGTTTCGATTACTTCTTCTTCTTATTTTCTTCTGCTATAATGTTGAACCGAATTACCTTTTCTTTCCTTTTAAAAATGTATTTCTACTTTTATATGAGAGCTATAGTGGATTCAGTACAGTAATTCTAAGAATCAGCATCACCATTAAGAAAAATTTAACGCGTTTAGGAGAAAATTACGTGACGTGTTAAATGCTGGCAATTATTAAATATTTAAACTATCGCGACCTTCTGAAGCAGTTACAGTAAAATAGCCTAAATCATTGAGTTTTCGACAAATAATGAACGCAAAACTGCTTTAAGTCCATGGAGTGCCATCAAAAAATGTTTCGCTTGCCTCATCGGTGCAGTGGAAACATTATATCAGTTCATCACAAATTATATAGGTAATTGGGAACTAATCATTTTCGTTTTATGGCTATTTCCAGGTTACTTTATTCCCTTAATGCCTTATTATTTGCTCGTTATACAGCAAATTAATGAACATTAATCGATTATCTATGTAATTAATCACAGAAGCATTTATATTCTCAGAGTTTATTAAATGCATGCCGTTGATCATAACATTCCTTTCTCGGCTGATTCAGTTTAATTGCGAGAAAATTTTAATATCGCGTGGATTAAATTCTCAAAATTTTGGAAAAAAAGTAATTACACCATATGCTTTTACACGCAAATTTAACATTAAGCTCTTACATGGGAACTTAACATTTTATTCTTGACCTTATCGCCCTTGCAGTATATAGCTTCATATTTCTTCCTTATGTTACCCCAACCATTTAATCGTACACTTGTTTATTTTACACGACGTAAAAGAAAATAATTCACTCTTCAGAAGGGAAACGCATGAGTATACGCTTGATTAACCTATTTTTCATAAAACTAATAAGTACTATGAAAAAAATAATTATTTACCGCAGAAAGCTTATTCAACGAGCATGGTGTAGTAGAATTAATTTTCGTGGTAAATGTAGAAGTCTGTTTTTCATTTTTCTTTTGGACGGAAAACTTTCAAAAAGTCGTGGCCGATTTCGCAATTCTATTTCTGAGTACATAAACCTGGAGAGGCATCTCTAGTTCTCTTTGGCACTAACGGCATTCTGTAGGTATTTGTTTCACATTTCGTTTCGTGATGTTGAAATTTTAACTGTTTTACGCTAGTCTAATAGTGCCCATCTAAATTAATTATATCATCTACTAGTACCATCTACTAGAAGTAGTTTTGCCTCATTTTAATATTTACGAAAGAAACTACGATCAACTTACATGCGAGATAAACGTAATAAACGAAATATTAGGTAAAAATTCGAGAGGTCGATCTTAATATGAGTATATAGGGTAATAATAATTTTAATAGTCGTTAATTTCATTCATCACTGTCTTTTCCTTTCAGAATACTTAAATTATTACAATGCTATTAATTATGGTATTAGTACATGCATAGTACTTAGAATTGCGTATATAGTATAAACAATGGCATTAGTTATGATATAGTATAGTATTCTTAAAAGTGCTTCGACAACTTAGGTCATTTCGCACGTAGGCCCCCACCGGGAATCGAACCCAGGACCGCTTCCACTAAGGTTGAACGCGTTGCCCTCGTTGCTGGAAGCCCTGCTATTAATTACTACCGTAAATTATTATTATTACATATGTTACAGATGGATTAATAGTCCGGTGGTAACTTATCACTAATCTATTATAATTACAATACCACGCTATACAATTTTACAAAATAAACTAATTATTATAATAACGTATAAATGGAATCTTTGTGCATTTAAGCTATAAAGAACTACCGAGATTAGTTAGTAATGATCCTAACCGAGATTAGTAATGATAACATACACAAAATCAATGCAAAGGCGCAGTGAATAATAATTTCCATGTCCAAAATTACTCAGCGGGGAATATTTGAGACTAATGACTCGCACAATATATTCATGTACAAGCCAGGAAACGAAGAATGCTGGCAGCAGCAATAGGAACCGCGCCCTTTCCCAAATATCAAGTCTAAAAACAGAGCTCCAACCTGGATAGTAGTCGACACCCGTAACCATCATGCATAGGACCGTGAATCTTTAATTACGTGAATCGCATGAGACGTGCGATAAAAAGAACTCACGCCGTTGCCATCTCTTTGTCAAAACCCTTGGATTAAAATGGGGAAATAACAAGGGAGAACCAAATGAGCGCAAATTCAGGACCTCGTTAAGCCCCCGTAGAGTTTCATTCAAGCACTTGAAATAGTTTCAACGAAGAAGAAAAGACACTCGCAATGAGTGAAGGGGTTGTAATTATAAGGACTCTGAAAGTCCTCTCTCTTTTTCTTTTCGATTTTTTCCCTCCATCACATTCGAGCGTGTCTATCTCAACACCGAGTTCCGAGGAAAAGATAATGGAGGAGGGAAAGTTTTTTTTAAGCGCATTAGAAATACATCGCTTTCTGGAGGTGCGTGTCTGTGTGCGTACGTCACCGACTAATGGCGTGGAAAAAGAGGGACAGGGGGAGAGAGAGAGAGAATCTTTTGACGTATGTGAATAATGGTTTTGGACGAAAACACGGTGTGGAGGAAGACAGGGATGTAACGTCGGAAGCAAGCAGCCGAGTCATTTGTTAATAGGTGCACACGCGGACGATTGTTTTAGAATATTTTCGCCTGCTTGCCGAGATGAATTTCACGCCAAATTTCTCACAGCGCCCGTATTTTTTCGTCGTGGCCTCGGACGGAGCTGACAGATTTCTGAACGGCGAGTATTATTTGCATGACGTAATAAAATACATTCTTTGGATGGATTTTAAAGTTGTTGTTCGAATTCGTTTGAACTTTTATGAGATAGAATGGCAAGTAATTAAAGCATTACTTTTGAGTTCCAGTATTGCGCTTCCGTACGTGTGGGTAAAATAATTCAAAATGCACTCAGCTTTGTCTGCGGTGACTTGATGGAAACGTGTAAACGGTTTTTGTGGAACTCTGCACACGTATGGTAAATAAACGTGGTTTTTCCTAATTCCTACCTACTAAAAATTCACACTTTACGCATGCATACTCTAGGAAGAGTGTCGCTAATATATTCCCTAATCTCCTTCATGCATTCCTATACCTGGATAGACCTTACGATTCAGCTACATCTACAACTCTTTTCATATTTTCTCTATATTCTTTAAGCTACCTAGGTCTCTTCTTTTCAGAATGTTATTCATCACACTCAATCAGCTTTTCCCTGGTCTACTTCTCCTTTAAATACCACTGATATTCTTCTCAATTTTCACACGTCCAACCAGCGTAAGAACCTATATCAAATAGGCAAGTCTTCTTTCAGTTTCTATCACACACCCAAATTTCTTTGCAAAAAAGGGCGCAAGATCTTTACTGTGCTTTACCTTTCGCACATACTGCCGTTTTCCCCACTTTCTAGTATTTCGTGTTTAAACACTGATCTTTTATCACCGTCCACTATTCAATTTTTTGTCTTTTCTTTATCGCCTTCCTTTCCCTTCGTATATTCTTTAAAACATATCTATTCTTAGGTATAGGACGAAATCTAACTTTGCTCGAACATGCCAACAGCTATATAAAAGAACACAAAAATATTCTGACAGGTACTCTATTTGGGCCCGAAACTTTAACCAATCAAGCTATAAAGTCAGAACAGTTCTGGTCATGCAGAAAGAAGCAGAGGATCCGGGTTCGAGTCCCGAAATGAATAAGTAGTGTATTAAGTCCACGAAAGTTCAGAACACAGATCAAGGGAGTACATTTTATCATAGCAATCGATACGGAGTGGCCAAAATGAGTGGCATTATTCATCATCATCCGTACTTTAGTATCTTTCATATTATCACCATTATGAATAAGACTAGCAAAATAAAGAACCATCTTTTTGTCTTGCACCCGAAGAAAAGTGATAAATGTCCAACTCATTGAAGCGTGATACCAGAAATATTATAATGCATAGAACATTGAAAATATAGAAACTCAATTAGTCATAAACGATTTTAAATCTTCCGCCACATACATTTTTACACGTAGCAAGGCAATTTGGAGCAGGAGATAAAATCCTTCGCTAATCGGCCTCACTGAGATGATGCCGCAGATTAATAGCCCTTTGACACATTTCGCAATATTTATTTGAGCTTTTCTTCGAAACGAAGGAAGGCAAGCCATCTTTATCCCTTTCTCTTCTTGATCATCATTGGTTTGACAAGGAGAATCAACGCCTACCAGACCCACAGAAAGAAGAAAGGCGCCTCTGCAACACCTCTGCTTGTCATGTCTTCCGTCGCAATTGTTTTCGAAAGGCGAAAAGTACACGTGAGAGGGCATCGTACGCCTTTCCGTTTCAAGGGTGCGTTTCCTGCGAAAAAGTAGAGTCCTCTCTCGACAAGACGCCCGCGAGTTCAAGTTGGAGCGGCAACTGCACCCCTTTTACAAACGAAACACGCGCGGCCATTGTGTTTCGTGCAGACGACAATGGAGCGCTAGCTTTTTCCGAGAATGGAAAAAGAAGGAGGAGAACGGGGCAAAGGTCGTGATAAAAGAGGTGTCAAAAGAAAAGAGGGAACGCATGCGAGTAAAGGGAGAGGGTAAGGCGTTAGGGAGAGGAAACCAGAAGGATTTTAGGGAGAGGAAACCAGGAGGCCCAGGAGTGTTACGTTCCTATTCATTTCCTCCCTTTTTCTACGGTTTTCAGATCTCCCCGATACCTTCCTTGCTAAATAGAAACCACGCAAAAGTTGCCTTAAGTCGATTCCAGGGAAGGAGTAATAGACTGAATGTTTTGCTGAAAACGCTACCGATTTTAAATACCAATAGCCACCATAAGGTACATAGTGAGGGAAATGTACAAGAAGCAAATCTAAAGAGGAGACTATGAAGAAATAAAAATACTAAAGATTCAAATTAAAATCTTTAAAAAATGTTCACCTCAGTGGGACTTCTTTTATATACATTTTTCTTGGATAGTATTTTCTTTCTATACTTAAACATGATTAAGAAGTAGAAACTGGAAGTGTTTTGACTGAAATATTTTGGGGATTTTTTTACAAAGTTCTTTCTCTTATGTTTCCGTTAGGGAATTTGAAGTCAAATTCGTCGATAATTATATCTTAAGTTTACTTTAAATGACTCTTAAAACTTTTTTGCCTCCATTTCCTATTGCAATGTTTTATTATGTTACAACATTTTGGTTCTCGTTATTGAGCAGTCAACAAACAGCTCGGCACTCTCACAATATCACCTAAAAGGAAGAAACGAATATTGATGAGATATTTTGAATTAAACGCTATGAAGATGTATTTCGAGGTGATTAAAAGCGAAGAACAATAAAACAGCGATTATTCATAAATTACGGGCATAAAGTTTAACAAAATTCAAGAACTTTTCATTGATCATTTTATATAAACTGTTTATCAGATACGATGATAATGTCTTTGAAGTTCAATAATTGGCTTCGCATTGAATAACAAGAAGCTAAACTAATGTCTCACTTCAATGATTGGCTTCGCATTGAATAACAAGAGGCTAAACTAATGTCTCACTTCAATGATTGGCTTCGCATTGAATAACAAGAGGCTAAACTAATGTCTCACGCAGGGGAACATTATGAAACGTTTCCTAGTTTCTGATTTATATTTCGAACGTATTGGATGGCGCAAAGCAAGAGAAATCTGCATTTCGCAAACATATCAATATTTTCGAACTGTGCATTTATTATACATATTCACCGCAGAAACAGTTTTATTAGTCAGAGGGCTGATTGAGGAAAGCTGATATGAGAATATTAACTAAATCCTTTTCCTTTTGGAATTTTAATAGTTTTAAGTCTCTTTTATCGGAAATAAGTTTTAGAACTCAATTCCTCTCTCCCTGGCGCAATGACCAGTGCGTAATTACGGTCTGTCGCAGGGATGTCACTGTCCGCTGGCCGATTCCAACCATTTACCTTCCGTGCGGCGCATTAGCTAATCTTTTTCTGCAAGGTTCATAAAAGGGTTAGATGTAAGAAGAGACTTACTAGTCTCAATCTCGCCCTGAAATAAAGTCGATTTATTATTATTATTATAAAATATACCATCCTCTACCGTGATAGCTGAAATGCAAAATAACGAATGTTAATAGAATCTACCCTAAAACTGAATCACGAGACTCACCTTATATCAATAGTGTACAAAACTTAAACCAAAGATTTATATGACCAATTAAGATTACAAAAATAGAGACAGAAATGCTCAGACACGTCTATTTTATTGACAGATACCCATCGCAGATTTTTAACTGCATCCCAATGCTTCAGAAAGCCCAAAAAATGCAGACGACACAATCGGGGGGGCATCGGAGCGGAAGAAGGGAAGAGGACCCGAGGAAACAACGCAGTCCTCCCGCGTTATTTTTATTTAAAAACAAAACACTCGCGCATACGAAATGAAGTTAGCGGAAATCTTTCGGGGGATGAGAGAGAGGAACCTGGAGGAGTGCGAGAGAGGGTCATTGTCAAAGGAAAGAATGGTAGCGTCGTCGAGGAGGGCTGGTGCGTCTGCCGGGGGGGCAACGGGGGATGGGGAGGCTCTCGAGCAATGGGAAGGAAATTTGGAGAGACGAGGGGGCTGCAGGACGGCTCACGGGAGGGGGAGGGAAACACCGGGGGAAGCTCCATTGGGAGGAGGGGGGAAAAAGCTTTGTTGATGCTTGGAACCAAATGGGTAAAGGTGGGATGGATGCCTTCATTTCATGTGCTAACGACTTGGACCGCGCCTTGTTTTTTCCTCTCACTCCCCTTACCCTCTCCTCATATCCGTCTTCCTTCCCGGCATCCTCAACGCTCTCTCTCACTCAATATTCCTCTTCTCCCTCTTAGTTCATCTCCCTCGGTTTCTTTCTTTCATCAGCGTCACTCCTTTATACTCTACCCCCTTTCAGCCCTTCATTACCTCGTGTTTCCCTCCTTTATTTAATATTGCCAGCTCTCTTATCTTTCCATCTATCTCTCGCTATCCCGGGTTTCCAAGCCTTTCTGTCGCATAATCACAATTTATGCTCGCCGCGCCCGTAATCCCCCCGCTTCCTTATGTTATCTTCCCGGTGTAATGATACGTGATAATGCGTTCCATTCCAGGTAATAACAGGCAGGCCTGGCGTGTACATTTTTGAGGAGACGGAACCCTAATAAGGGCTTGATGCATCTCAATTTGCGCCTCTCGGAATTTTTGCGCATGAAATGAAACACGTTACTCCCCACGCGATTGTTTATAAATGTAACCTGGCTCCTAAAATATCCCTACGTGAAACAGTGAAAAAGATCCCCTTATCATTATGGCCTCATCCGAAGAAAAACAACGAAGAAACGAAAAATAATTTAATAGGTATGTAAAATTCCATTGGTTAAAAACTCACAGCGTTAGCTTTTGTCAACGGATACCAAGTAACAATTAGTAGAAATAATTAATTTTTTGACTCCTGAGTTTTTTGTACAATTTACCGTTTATTGTAGACAGAACGTTTTTATGGTTGCGGCTTCATTGGTAGCTTTATCAGCTATCATTTTTGTAGTTTCCTAGACTTATTGCTAGTACCACATTTTACAGATGCAAAAACCTTTCTTAACATGTGATTCCTCAATATATAATTTCTTAACATGTAACCTCTTAACAAGTAATTTCTTAATACGTAATTTTTATATGTTTTATTAGTGTGTAATTTCTAAATATGTAATTCCTTGATATATACAATCTGCAAGCAATGTTTTATGTTACTTTTCTCAAACTTATCCATAATACATGGCTGGTATGAATTAACTCGTAATCGAGGAAAAAACCGTCTTGCAAGTACCCACACTGATTATGAATATGCATTTTCATCCCTACTCCGAATATTTGCAGCGGAGGCATTTTTTCTGTGATTAAACAATGTCTTTTTTCTTTTATTTCTATTTCCCGTTGTTCTTGTGGAAATCCGAAAACATCGTAGTTTAAAATCTCTCTATTCATATTTGTACTAAATTCTGACCAGGATTAAATGGAAGATAAGATTCTCTAGTCCTAATTTCGCCCGATAAAGACATTTGTAAAGTAATTTAAGATTTTGTGACATTCGCGCCAATTTCAGCAGCCACACCGCGCCAATGGCTAAGTGGGATTTCTCTTAGAAAGCTTCATTCCGACGACATTCGGAATTTTGGGATTCTCGGAAAATTAATTTTCGTAATCTTGATAGAGAATTCTTGTCTCACCCGGAAAAATTATCACTTGGTATTATTTACACTTTTTAATTTTTTTAAATCTAAGAATGATGCCGATTCATCATTCCGTGTATTCTTTCACGGTTTTTTAAAGGAAAAAACGCCCAATAAACTACAAATCCCTCTTTCGGACAGATCCATTCAGGAGGTGAATAAAGAACATCTGAAAATTAAAGTATAACTGAGAGGGCTGAATTAAGTAAAAAACCACCCGGGCCAAAATTTACCTCCTGTTCCCCTCGGAGAAACATCTGTGAGATAAGCAAGGGGAAGATAGAATTCTGACATTTTTTCTACTGCCTACTCATCTCTCATACCCATCCAGTTTTCTCTAAATTGGAATCCTGAGACGAAAGCTTATCCAATTAAATTTACGGCTGGCAGTCTTAATCGCGCTTTTCTCTCACACTGTCTCGCGGAGTGGCACTGGGGATGCCAACACTAACGAATCCTCCTGAAATTCCTGATGGTAGCCCTCGGCGTTGTCTCATCATTCGTACAGCGGGGATACACTTCAGAATATTCTCTAAGAGAAACCTTTTCTTCAGAAGCAAAATTTCAGGATTTCAGGAAGGACACGCCTAAATATCTTTTCTTGGACAATAACCTGCTTTGCTCATTTTGCGTCTCTTTCATATGGACAATGGGATTTATAATTGGAGACAGTAATTTATCAACATTTTTAGATTGGGTGGATTTCTTCTAGCATGATGTTTTCTTTTTTTTCAGAGAAAAAAGACAATTAATTAAATATTAAGTTACCTCCATGAATCAAACCAGAGTATTTATAATTTATCGAAATTTCTA
>KZ308334.1:466974-493749 GCA_000376725.2 Ladona fulva | reverse complement strand
ATACAAGTCACCGCTGTTACCTTTGCTTACATACTCATATGATATTTATTCACCTTGTTTCATATTTATTATTCTAAGAAAGTATTTCCTTTTAGACGTACTGGACTACATAGGGAAGTGCAAAGCTTGATCAGGATAGTCTTCGTAATGGAGAGGTAATTTTCCATTAACAATTAACGTTAAGTTTGTTAATACCGATTTTCGGTAACGAAAGATTTGGAGAGGAGAATGTATGGTTCGGGTAATTCAGAAAGTAACGAAAATGACCACCCTTTCTTCGACTGATTCTGGCGTTAAGACTACTTGGTGTTTCGGGGCTATATTGATGTCTTTCCGGAGCGTGACGTTGTTTTAATATATATTACAATACAAAACATCGTACGTAAATAAAAAAATTTCAAATTAAAAAATTTTCAAGTGTCTGGTACATTTCTTCAGATTTTTCTCCATTGATTTCTTATTCATAGCACACGAAGTATGACTATTAAAAGTGTTTATACAACTACAAATATTCATTTTATTCATATGTTTAATTTACACGAAAGCTATTTCACACTCTCCCATAGCTGGAAATTCAGAAACATCATGTGTTATAACAATTTTCCTCGCCGTTCGTAATGGTTGAATAATGCAGCTACCTAACCTTAAGAAATGACAAGAATTCTTTATTACTGAACTATTACGCACAAGCTGAGACATTGATTTTTAAAATACGAAAAATCCACTCACAATTATGCGCCATTGTAAGTGGGTTGCCTGGATTATAAACGGATTCGCTAGAAATTGATTCCAGCAGGAAAATGTTCTAAAAGTAGTAAGCTGGATTAACAAAAGCAATCTGAAAAAATATCATTGATAACCGATTTTGCCGCCCGCCTGGTGTGAGGTGCTTAGGTACCTGCAACACTAAAATAAAGGCACGAATCCGATTATTCCGAAGCTAGGAAGAAGAAAAACTTCCGGTGAGATTGGCGGCTCTCTAATCCCGGAAGCGTCCGCGACCGGATCCGAACCCCAGAGAGTAGCGTTGTACCTTGGTGCTTCTTCCCACAACGAGAGCCTCTCTAACTGTTAAAGAAACGTTGCATTTTGTGCTAGTTAGTCCACGACTGTCCTTAGAATTCGAAACGAAAAGCGTGCAGTTTCAAACATCATATGTTTCTTCATATATATATTCGAGCAGTTACTAGCAAAAAAGTTTTCCTAGAATATCTTGTAATACAATTTATTTCTTTACTCTAGACCGAGTGAACTCTTCCGTTAAGAATTACGGAAAATAATTTCAGAAATTTAAAATTTTATTTTAAAATTATCTATGATGGTATACCTCTAATCTTTTTAAGACAGAGTGTGTGAATTCTACAGAAATGTAATATATCTCTTAATTATAATAATTATTAGATACTAACGGAGGTATGCGTGGGAATTCAGAGACAAAAACGGAAAGACAATAAGAAATACGTAAATTTAACGTGCAAAATATCAACTATATTTTAAAACCATTTAAAATTGTTATCCCGAAACTAGTCGCCGACGAAATATTGTGAAATAAGTGAAGGTTATATATCTTTGTTATTTAAAATTGTCTTTATTCAAAAAAACACTCGTGATGTAGGAATTCCACAAAGTGACGGCATCCTCCTTAATTTTATTAAGGAATCGTATTATGGGCCCCTGGCTTGAACCCGAGCCTTCTCAGACATGATATTAATTTTTTGATGCTTCCTGGAACGTAGAAGCACAATGCAGTTTGTCTCAATTCTGTACAACTAACAATTCCTGAAACAGAGGACGATGGACATCTCAGAAATTATAAATAAGGATATGAAGTAAAGTTCTAATTTAAATTCACATAACTACCTTGAAAACCGCCAATGCCACAGCAAGTGGTAGGTTGTGTATTCACACCAAAAATAACACAAAATGTCAGCAGCTAGCCTGTTAGCATCGCTAATGCTCGGCGGAAGAACGACAAGGAGTAACAGTTTTAGCGATTATTTCCCAGCGACAATTTTTCTCCGAGGTTGCAATAAATATCCTTTTCTGGGGAAATTTGGCTAAAAACCAAAGTGAATAGAAATAAATTCCAATGGATTAATTGAAATCACAGTAACTAGTATTCATCAGGCACCAGGTGGAAATGTTGTAAGAAAATATAATTGATTCCTAAACGCACGAAGTTAGCCTAAGAATTCCTCACACCACGAAGAATTATTGCTTCCTGAGAGAGAACAGGTGCCATTTTTGTGGTGAGCAATTAGTCTCTCCAGTTAACTCCTTTGTTAACCTCCTCAGCGATAAGGAATTCAGCTAACCTGCCAACGTAATTGTTAAGCCAGCTAATTGGATGGATTCCCGTTTTCTTAGACAAAAGGTATCGGTTGACATTGAATTTGGTAAAGACAATTTATGAAATTCTTTATTTTTAACACCCAGGGGTTAGGAAATGTTTTATTTTAACTATCTTATCTATTATGTATTTTAACATTATAGCTATGTTATAGAACTGGAGTTTTGGGTAGGGCTCCCGATAGCCAAGTGGGCAACGCGTTCGACTTCAATGAAAGCGTTCCCGGGTTCGATTTCCGGTGGGGGCTCACGTGCGAAATGACCATGTCGAAGCACTTTTAACAATACTACTACTACTACTGGAATGTTGGTCCCCCCCCCCTCCCCAACAGCTAAGTACATTTTTGTGTACTGTGTTTTGTGTACATTTGTGCTGCTTGCTACAAATAAAATAGTCTCATTCCCTCATACTAATAAACCGGAGGTACCACTAGTGGTCTCGAAAAAAATTTATTGATTCTTGAATAACATTTGAATGATAATTCTCACGGAAATATCGTGAAAATTATTTAAAATCTCATAAATAGATATTGGTTTATGAAACAATTGTGAAAGGGACAAAGTGTGTAACATAATGATGCAGCGGAACAGACATTTTCACTTGTATGGCGGTAGTACGAGTATTGGGAATACTTGAGAATCACTGATTTAGAGAAAGATAATCTTCGAGGAATATTTTTGCACCTTTTCTTTAATTTAAGGTTACTTTTACAACTACAAGAACACATGCAATGCTCTACGTATTTAGCTTGGTTAAAAGCAGATACGGAAGTCACTCACTTATAACTGAATTTAGACGAAACATATATATCTGAAAGTAAACCGAAAAGGAATACTCGATGAGGAAATGAAAGTATTATAACCTCTTTTTTACAGTTGCTAGGAGATAAGAAGTACGAAGTAAAAGGTAGCGCATTTGATATGCAGAGGAAGGGAAAGGTACTCGCTCCCATTATCCAACGAGGATTCAGTAATGTTATTGTAGCGTGACTCACAACCACAAGTAGAGGCTGATAGCACCTTTTAGTAAGGAAACGGCAGAGGAAATTTTAAATCCGCTGATTTCAATTTCGCGCCATTGTTCAGAGCACATCTAGTAGACCATCACTCATGTCAAATCCACTTCCTCGTTTCTCATCCTTTCTCAACCTCATTTCCCTCCACTTATTCCCCAACCTATTACCCGGAGAACCCTAGGACATCGTCCTCCTTAGCTTCTTTTCATTCCGTCACTAGGGTGAGGCCATTCTCTTAATTAATAGGTCGACCTCAGTCTTCCTCCCCGATGAATTCCCCTTCAAAAATCCTTTCAGTCTAGACCTTTCCCACTTTCTCCTCCTCTCTCTGTCTCTTTCGCGCGAATATACTTTCTCTTTCCTTTCTCTCTCTCTCCATAAGAAAAGCCGTCATAACTCCCAGGTCGTATCTCTGCCATGGAATGCATTCTTCATTCTCTAACTAGCAGTCTCCTCCCAGTCTGTGAGCCCCTAAATACACGCAACCCAACTTACAGTAGGTCGCCGATTCCCAGCGCTCGCCTCATTTCTTCCCTCATCTTTATCCTCTCCCATTCGTTAATCCTACCGGATTTAATCATTGCTGCTCCCCGTTTCCACGAGCTGAATCCCGAGGAAGTAATGCTCCGTAAGGATTGCAAAGATTGTTTCGAGCTTGGGAGATTTGAAAGGTATCTCACATCAGGCTTTATCCAAAGTTATTTCTGCTTAAAGGAAAAAGAGCACTTGGTAATTTACATCTAGAGGTATTTAATCCGACCGATTACTTCAAAGGATTATTATCTTTACGTTAAAATTACGCTTCTTCTTTAAACAAGCGTGCATTATTTCACAACGTTATGCCAGAACACGAAGAATGTAACATTTTTTCTAACACGGATATTCCTTACAAGGAAAAACATGAAAAGCACGAAATATAATTGGAATATCAGTGAAAGAAGTAAATTCACTGATGAGATGGTTGTTTCTAATTCAGAGTAGTTCCTAATAGATTTTTTGTTACAGCCGTTTCAAGGTATTTTGCCACAAGGTTTATAATGTCAATTCATGACACACAGTATGTTGTTTTTTTTTATAACTCATTTGTAGTAAATATGGCGAAAATAGCCGAAGTGGATAAAGGTTTACAACTCCCAAGTGCTTAATTTTTCTTAATGAAGCATCTTTGGTACAGAAATGGATACTTAAAATGTCATCTAGGTGCCTAGAGCGGTTGCTTTCTCACCTCAGAAATTGGCACAGCTCTGAACTTAATAATCCTTAAATAAAAAACGTTTTATCGTGCAAAATTGAGACTGGTCAGTAACGCATAATAAATCAAATAAGAGAATGTAGATGGACCAATCTGCAGGTAAAAATACCATAGTAAATATGACACATGAAAAAATGTGACCATTGCAGGAAACAATAAGAAGGGAACGCAGAAAAGCTGGAGATCTCTCCAAGATTAAAAAAAAGAATAAAGCTAAAATGGTTATTACGCAATATGTATTTTTACCATAAACATTAAAATTTAAAGGTGAATTTCCTTCTCGTAAGATGTTATTCAATGGTTAAATAATCATTATTTTAACGCGCAAGCATTCACTGATCCCTAACTTGATGCTGATGATGCTATATTAAAAAACTGTGAGAGGGCATAACATTGTAGACGGTGTAGCTGAGTGCTATCCTAAAATTGATGATCAAAATACCGAGCGTTATTCGCGATTATGAGGACAAATTCACCCTCCAAGTGCCTGGGCTCGCATTTAAACCCTTGGCGTCGTGACCGTGTTATCATTTGAGAACAATACTTGTTTACAAGCACGACCACGGAGTAACCCAACCCCCGCTGGTGGGAACTCTCCAACGGTTAGTTTTGCACGCAAACAACGGCTATTTGGAGTTTTTATCTTACTCAGACGACATTAGAAGGAATATTTCTAAAGAAATTAGATAATTACAGAGATTGATTAAAAGATTTTTCACTAACGAAGTATGTAGAATGTTATGTCTGACTTACATGCATAGGAAAATGCGATTATCATCATATTTATGGAAATTTTGACCTGTAATCTTTTGTAAATAATTAAAGTCCCTCATAGTAAATACGTTCAACAAAAACCTCTCCTTGTGTCGGATTCCATTCCTCCAATATCCATCATGTATAAATCCATTAATGCCTTCGTTAAAAGATGAAATTCCCTGTCGTGCGATGATTTCATTGTAATTTTGTAAAGGGATTAAATGTCAAATTAAAAATTTCGCTTTATCCGCATTCACCGAGCAAAGTGTTTCAGCGCCGCGAAAAATGAGAGATTTTCAATTATTCCTTTGAATATATCCACGCAGAAACGGCTTTGTTTTATTTTTGTTTATTCCCTTTTAATTTAACATTGAAGCCGTTTGCCAGTTTTCATAAAACTTGCAGGTTTCAGGTCTCTAGAAGCTATATTATTCAAATCGTGACAACATTTTCACTTAAACATCAATTTGGTGGAAAATATAACGCGTTTTCCGAACCGACAACCGCAAAATACCTCTTTACTTTGTTTAAATTCTAAATTATACTTCCATACCTCTTTAAATATGCGTGGAACTTTTTTGCCGAAAATATCAGCGGGACAGTTACCGAACTTTTCTCAATTTGCTTTTCTGAAAACGGCGCGCTTTTAATATTCATTTTCTGGAACCTCTGCAAGTGATTACTTATTTATCGATGAAGTCACAATGTTTGACTTACTCTGATGGAATTTCTCGTTCATTTCAAAGGTGAAATTCATTGCGGGAAATAACGAATATTGACGAGTGAATGTTGACGAAACTCAGACAATGAATGCATGCATCTGTCAACAAATTTTAGATCTACGTTCCAATTTTTAATTAAATCCTTCGCAAAAATTATTCGTAGTGTGGAACGATTTACTTGCTCATAGGAATTACAGTTTAATACTATATTTAGCCACTATTTCTGCTAAAAACAATCAATATCCCGCGCCACCCCGGGGATACACTTTTTACGTGTACAATTTGAGTACAACTTGGTCTTTGAGACTACCGCTTATTTCTATCAATTACAGTTCTTCTAAATTAACAGATTATTTTTATCTAGCTCTTAATGGACGATGTATTTATTTTTGCCTTCTCATCAAGTTTACGTAATTATCTCCATGGATTCTCTTCGTTATCTATAACGTATTTAACTTAATATGATCTAATGGAAACACTATATTTAGATGATAGTAATTAGATTTCTTACACATTATTACTTACATATTTTCAGACTGACTTATAAGATAATTCAAACTATATTGAATTTGAAGAATTAAAGGTGTTCGTTTGTCTCTTCCAATAGCTAATATATACACGTTTTCGTACTCGATCATCGCTGAGAGAATAATTGCACAAAAATGCAATTCTGTTCATTTATTTACTTACAACGCAAGAATCGCGATGGCATAATTTCGGCATGCACATGGAATGATATCAGTCTTTAGATGAACCATCTGTCAGAAAGGTATATGTTCCATTTAATTATGTATGTTTATTATAGACACTGAAGGCAGAAAATAGCAGCAAGTCAGTTCTAAGGAATGTTCAAAATTGGCCTAAACATTTGAAAGTATGACGACTATTAATTAAAATTACGAATTCAACCATCCCAAAACACTTGAATTAATAATCCTCTCAAGATTGAAATACTACTTTTAATCGAAAAACTCGTATATACCTCTATTTCGTGCTAATGAATAAAGTGAATAACTAAAATGT
Source organism: Ladona fulva (assembly GCA_000376725.2). NCBI lineage: Eukaryota > Metazoa > Arthropoda > Insecta > Odonata > Libellulidae > Ladona > Ladona fulva. The sequence continues at coordinate 486,631 of KZ308334.1, read as the reverse complement.
AATGCAAAATCTTTATTCTCACTTTGTTCTACGCAAGAAAACAATGAGAAATATTTGATGAATTTCGTCATAGTTCTTTGTTCGACATATGTGGGACAAAACGCTCACACAAATTTAATATTCACTCTAGATGATCGTTTCGCAATGAAATATGTACTGTTTAAGCATTGAAATACTTGACGAGGGAAATGTTTATCCCAAAAATTGTCATATAATGAGCCGTTTTCCGTAGCTTAGACTTGCGTACTTAAATCTAATTTCGTACCTCGAAAAGTGTTACCTCGAAAGTCAATTTTCCGTAAGAGCTTTCCGGATTTTTATTTCGGAATTCAGTTCGTATGTAGAAGTCAAACAGGAGTAAGAAAGCAGTACCTAAATTGAAAATATCGTACGTAGAGTGATTCATAAGTCGAGGAAGTTAAACTGCATAAATAAACCAAATTTACGTCCTACTGTTTGGAAATATTTATCCATGAAAAGCACCGTCGTTAATTTTTAACGATGTGTATAGAGCATTATCAAATTTCTCTTGTGACCTGGATCATTGCAATTACATCTACGTACGCCGTTGGTATGCGCATGGAGACATTTCTCTGTTAGCGTAGGAAACCACTTACTGTTGAGAGGATTCTCGACAGAAACAAAACAAAAATATTACAGTTTTCCTCAAAAAGGACATTCCTTCTCACTGGTTTACTCTTCGGCTCAGCGAGCTTCCATTTGCTACCGCTCAGAGCGATTTTCATGAAATGCCTCTTTCCCATCAGCTATCGTCCAGTAAGCACCCTTTCTCCTCTTCCCTGCGATCATCCTTCAGTCACCGATTTCAAAAGCGAAAGAATGCGCCCGCACTCTTTCATCAGTTAGCCGGTCAGGAGAAGAATCGCTAAATAATACATCGCAATGTATAAATCTTTGTGCGGTCCCTTGCGGCATTCGCCAGTCAGGGGAAGGTCTATGAACTCTCACCTCATTTTCCCACTCTCCTGAATACCTTTTCCGAGTTACCCTACTCATTCCGTTACTAGGAATCAAAGCTCTTTATATCCTTTCATTATATCGGAACTTCATATTCGCCCAGCTAAACGGATTTATTAGATTTTACCTTTTAATAGATTTGACCAATGAAGGATGTATCAAAAAGCAATATATAGCTCTCCGTCAACCCCCACCCCCACACACCCTCTCAATTAACACTGAGGATCAAGGATTAAAATGGTCTTTAACCTAGCTTACGATCGAAACCCTAATGCTCCGCGCTCAACGCAATATTAACATATATTTCCCTTGCTTTTTATAAATCTGCAATCAGCTCTCAGAAATCTACGACATATATGTACGAACACGGCAGAATTCTTACCGCAGATGCATCATCAGCTCACTTAAACTACTTATTATTGTTAAATTGCAAAAATTGCAAATTATTTTTGTTCAAAAACTTAGAAAAAGACTCAACAGAAATCGAGAAGTCGTTAATCAATTTGGGTTCAACATATCAAGTTGTTTCTATCATCAAGAACGCTAATGAAACTCAAGTGCAACTTTCATAATGCTTTCAGCCGGTTGCTAACAAAATCGAATTGAACACCAAGTTTTAGTACAATTGAGGAATAATTATTTCAGTATTTAATATATCTTACCAATACTAAAAGATGTCTTATTTAGCTTAGTTCATTTTCACTTTTTCCAGCAATGAAAATGTGTTTTAATTTTGTTTTATTTTATTTTTAAGGAAGAAAGTCTCATTTGTGAAGATCGTTGAAAAATTGCTAATAATATTTAGCTAAGAACTTCAAACAATAGGGAGTTAAAATAACTTTTTATTTTTACCTCACCTATATTTATTATATTATACCTCTTTGAACAGCTGAGTTTCTATAAAGCCATCTACATTCCTCATTGGAGATACAGTGCTTACATCTGACAATGGGTATCGTTCAGTGGTGTCGAATGTCGTTTATACCATGAGAGTATGTTAACAATATCGAAAAAATGTGTTTAAATCGACTAAATTTTAGATTTTGAGTATAGTGCTTTGATAAAGCCCGAATGTTGGATTCTGCAAATTGACGAGACTGGATACGATTGATATCACATCGTAGGGTATAAGTAATTAATCAAGGAAAGAGGACCTTCTGTCGATTATTAATTAAGTTATTTAAAAATACCAGAGCTCTCTTCTAAAATTCGACCAAAATTAATCATATCAACTCGTTATTTCATGAAATCCACGGAAACATTTAATTAGTAGATGAAGCTAGTTAAATTAATAGTAATCAGTCTGCGTGTTGATATTTAATCATACTTTTTCCGCAGAATTATTCTAAAGTAATTTTATTCGGTATTAAATCAAATAGGAGCTAATAATTTGGTCGCAATGCATAAAACAACCTTCTTGATTACTTTCCGCCATATTTCTGTTCACTCCGATGACGCAGATGTAACTTTCACGGCGTAAATAAAGCTCGCGCAAACAACGATCCTCAGTTTAAATTTAGTGCGACCACGTCAGTCAGCAGTCTAATTTTCCACCTCGATTTCCGAATTTATTGTGTCGAGTCAGGCTCGGTTTTCTTTCGCAATTTCAGATTAAAGCTTCACCATTCCCAAAGACCCGAGCTTCTCTTATCTCTTTCCCACTGTGGAGGGTTATATATTATAAAGGAGCGTTTTGCGCCCTCAGGTGTCCTATCTCTTCGGATTAAAACTGAAGAGAGTTTTGCGGAGTTGAGTCAAAAGCGACGCTTCCGTTATAGATGGCGTTTCACGCCCGGCTGCTCCTCGCGAAAGGGAAACCTCTGAATAAGCGAATAGTTTTTCCGAATTTATCATACGAAAATTGCGAAAGGAGAGAAAATTAAATTGATCTGTATTGGCTACTGTTTTCTCGCATGAGTTAAGTACTTATATGGAAATGACGTTTTACAGCAACGATTCATCATCCTTTACACCACAGAACGCTTACATACTACAAAAAAAATCGTGGCACTTCAAATCATGAGTTCGTCATCCTAAGAGAAATGTTACATTCATCACGATGAGTAAGCATAAGTATGTAAGAGTAAAATCTTAATATTAGTGCAAATGTAACCCGTTTGACAACAAAATATTTCACAAAATGAAGTGGCATATACAGCATAAAGTTTTCTTGAGCAAGAGCAAGAGATAAATCACAGTAATCCGGCAGATTTTCAAAGTATGTATTACTGTTACTAATAAATTAGTATTATTGCAAAGAATGGAAATCAATTTCCCATTAGTGGATAGATCCCAATTTAATCTATAAGGTGTAGGGGAAACCGTGTAATTATATCTTACATGATTCCAGTATCATCAATCAAACCCAAATCTTTCTGTGTTGGTGTAAGTTTTTCCTCTCTTTTAACTTTAAATGTTAAATTTAACTTATGTATTGACAATTGAGGTTAGGTAGAAGAGAGGCTTGGCCTAACTTCGCCTTGATAAAGAGTTAGTTCATTCATTCATTCAATTCAGGAATAATTTAGATAGAGTTTATCGTTCTATTGTGTCACCGTTGAGTAATGGTTTAATATATTTAAGGTATTAATCACCCTGAATTGCTGGATATAATTTATCAGTCTAATATCTATATACAACTTCTAAATTTTAGTACAGGTAAGCTTTAATGTTAAAAGAGGTATAATATACTAATCATTAGAGTTATCAAATAATTATACACAAATTAAATAGTAGAATCTACTCATACAAGGAAAATTGTTAAGGTGACATGGCACGATAAGGCCTGCACCTAGGAAAATTCCTAAGGAAAAACGAACGTGAAGAAAGTCTGACGGAACCTGGACCCGAACCCGTGTCTCCCAATTGCCGGTCGGTTGCTCTATCCATTGAGCTATTCCACCAATACTTTTCTCCTTGCCGTTTGGGAGACTTTGTAGGTATTGGGCGCGTGAGTTCGTCCGACTCAGCGGTATCGTTCACAGCCATGGTCTGGCAAAGGCACCGCTGGACCTCTTGTAACGACGTTATACAGAAAGGAAGAAAAACTTTCGAATTTTCTAAATATAGCGTTTGATTTTGAAGACTGGTTTCAGCTACAACGGCAATATCAGGACAAATGATGATAGTCTTGTCGACGAAATCGGTCGTCTAAGTAGTAAGCATTGAGGTAATTACAAAGTTAGTATTCGATTCCTTTCGTACCGCTACCTTTAGTTTCTACTAAACTCACTCTCTGTGTTGTTATTTTACTAAACTCACTCTCTGATTTGTTAATTTCATTCCTTTTTCCAAATTTAGTGTCGGTAATCCCAGGCCATTATCATTCACTTTCTTCAATTACTGACTGACCGAGTCTCAAATTTCATCACTGGACTCTAGGAATCCCAGTTATAAGATTCTCATTGTCAAAAATATACTACAAAACCCATATAGGCTAATATCAATTTCATTCATTGTTTCAATCGTTTGAACTCTAATATTTTATAAATTCCCATTCACATTGCGTACTATAAGAACATAATTAATTATTGGTAATTATTTCATTCGCTTGCATTTCATGTCTTCAATTACACAAACTTCTGAGAGTTTTAATTTTCGTTACAAATGTCTAATAACCTTTATTTTGGCAACTTTAATGGTTTAGATGTTTAAAAACACTCCGTACGCCGTCTTTCGGAGTGATTTAACCCTATAATTCATAAACAGCCGTTTTTCAACCTTCTTTTTCTTACAACTGTATTAGTATTTCTCTTGAAGGTAAAATGATAATGGTCTTGCATCACAACATTATGAATTCAAGAAAAATACACTCGACAATTGCAAAGGGGGACACTAATGATGAATATTTGTCGTTAGTTAAATTTTAACTCGATTGAAATGCCACTTATAAGCAATAATTAACACAAGGCTATGATAAAAGGCATTGGAGGTAAATTTTTCCTGAAAGAATGATAGACGCGAAAAAAACTGTTTTTCGTTTCTTACCTACTTGCTTCCCTAAAAGGATTGGCTATTGAAATCCGCAAAGGTAGTTTAATTTTTGTTAGTGATAAGTACTTCTTTGTGTGATAGTGAGTCCTCGTCTTATAATAATTATAATATGAAAACGATTTCTCCATATACTTCTGTGTCTAAAGGTTTTCTTAGGAATTTGAATCATTAAGGAAATGTATACCTCTAAAGAATTAATTGCATCTAATTAAGCAAATAAATGCCTGTGCTGAATTCTCTTGCCGATAATTTATCACTACCATCATTTACAGAATAGTAGTGGGTATAGGAAGAAGTTTCAATTTGCATAGGGTGACGCTATACGGAAAAATATTATTTTTTATATTAACATAGACATCAGTGAACAATTACTTGAGGACAACAAATTTGTTTTCTCCGTAACCACTTCTCAGACTACTCTGATGCCATACACCGATAGAAGAATACTGGTAGAGTACTACCGGAGAGTACGTTACAGTTTCAAGAATAATCCCGTTTGAATTTAACCCTTAAACTTTGTGACTGGAGAAAAATCTGCCTCATCTGCTTTTTTCCGAAGCACAGGGGCGCTTTGAAAATATTTGATCGAGTTTAATGAAAAATTCGCCTTGAATAACAAAACACGGAGGTTCCAGCCAAATAGAAAGGTGGAAGGTGGAAGAAGTTTGCGTTAAAATTGTTTACATCTGCTGCTTATGGAGCGCATAAAATATGACCTCTCTCTTGCAGAAAATACGGCGAAATTTTTCGCTCGTAGAGCTACTGGAATAATTTATCGACAAAGGCAGAAGTTGAAGGAAAAATTTAGTTTTTAATTTCAACAACAAAGCATCTGGGGTATTAATATAAGCGCCCTGCGATCTGGAACCGGACTCCAACGGAAATCTACCCTAATAAATTATCTAAAATATTAAAATACGTCTCTGGTTTTCATGGGCTCGCTTTCCTGCTGCTCGAGATGTAAATTATGCCTCTCTTTCTATATAGTGTGGGACCCTCCCCTTTTTGCCACCAAGTTCCGTCCCCGTCTGAATGAACTTAAGCCTCTCCTATCTTTCTGTCTCCCGTTGCCCAATCTAACCCCTCCCATCTTTCTACATCCATTCCCGCTCTCCATCTATATGCCCATCTCATCCCGTGGCCGGATGCGCAATTTTACATCACTGATTCACCATCTCGTCAGACTCTTCTTATCCTGCAGCAACCTCTCCCGTCCCATTCCATGGACGTCGCCGGACAATGCGGTACTTCCTCATTCTCTCCCCTTCCCTCTTTCATCCCCTCCTGTAGTGTTTTGTCTCCATTTTCTCCTCCCTTTCTACAGAAAAATGTTATTTGCATCGCCCGCGTTTCTCTTTTGTTCATCTTTCCTTGACAAGGCTCCTCTCATTTTCCTCACTCTTTGTCTACTGTTGAAATATTTATGGAGAGATTATGGCGATAAAGAGATCCACTTGATGTCGTCTTGGGCTTTTGATGCGGGGAGGGTCTTCGATTTCTGGCGAGCGTGAACCTTGTCTCCTCATTTATCTTTGAGAGAAAAGTTTCGGTTGTGGAATTTCGTCTTCGAAATGCTCGATTTCTTTGAATGCCATTATAAATAAAAGTACCGATGGTCTAATAAATTTCTTTACACAAAAACGGTAAGGAAGCTTCCGAAATACGTATTGAGAATAGTAACCTGCTAAGCGAGGCCACGAAGAACCCAAACCCCCCACTGGTTGGAATTTCCTAACGGTTGGTTTGCTTGTAAATAACTGCTTCCAGGAGTGTCTTTTCAAAACCCTTACGTATTTGGCCGTGTTCATAATTAACGAATAGAAGAGTTTTTATTCTTTTCGGGGAACTTATCATTGTTGTGGGTGTACATTTGCATAAATAAATCATTAATGCTAAATGAAAAAGTGAAACCTGATATTTACTGGGTAACGATACAACTTTTCATTGGCTCAATCCTTTGAACGTTGACGACTGTCGAATGCAATAGGAGAGGAGTGGATAGATAATATAAATTTCACTATTTAACTAAGGATAGCCATACCACATACTTCAACCTTCAATCAATAGCGAGGATTGACTTTTTGGAGTTTTAATATTCGGAAACGGACGTGGCGTAAAATTGTGGACGAATTACTGAACAATTTCGCACAAAAGAGATACCAACCAAAATGTCGTTGTTTTTTTTACTAAGGACGAAATTTACGAAATGAAATAAAAATGAGAATTCCTCAAAAGGTGACACGATTCAGTTTGTTCGATGTTTTACCCAAACGTCTACTTAAAGTAGTACAACGGCTTTTAGAAAATACCTTTTATGAATGTCTTAAAGCTCCTTTCTTGGAGGGGTCGACCTCGGTGATGTAGTGTTAGCCTAGCAACTGCTAGGTCCTGGGTTCGGTTCCTGAATAGGGTATGATTGTTTGCGTCCGTGACTTGAAAAATGTTTAATGTGAGAGCGGTACATTAAAAATGAGGTTAGCCTATCCTAGTCATTATTAACAAGTTCCTTAAGCTAACCTTCGCTAGCTATACTACAAATAAAAAGAATGTACAGAATAGAAATAGAACGTTCAGTTTTATAAAACGCATTGTAGGTAGAAACAACGAAAAGGTTAGAGATGTTATTTCACCTAGGTAATGCCCTGCCTAGAACATACAGAAAGTATTCGAGATTCATGCGAATGAAACGTGTACCTGCGAGCTCGAATGCGCAGCGCAAGGCGAAACAATATGTTAAAAAAATGTTCCGATAAAAAAGCAGTCGTTATGAAAATGCTCTCATAATTAGGTTGGGAATCCTTGAAAGAAAGGAGATTAAAATCAAGGATGTAATTGCTTGGTAAATTCAGAGAAAGTACATTAGCGGAATATATAATCTGTATTATAATTATAATCTGTACCCACCAGCTACTTCGGCAAATCCGACAATGAGCATATAGTAAGAGAAATAAACGCGAGGACAAGCCGTTTCAGAGACTCATTCCGCGAACGGTACGCGACAACAATAAGCTTGAATTAACTAAACAGATTGGACGCTCGGTGTTTACACATCCGCTACAGGCTTGCTATATATTTATGTAGATGAATCAGATCAATCTTCCTCTGGACTTTTCCTGCTATGTTAACCTTTCCGAGCCTGTCATTTTCATGATTTCGAATCGTTACAGTAGATTTAGGAACTGAAGCTTTGAACCGAGCGATAGGTGTCTATGTATTAAAAACGACAGGACGAAAAGCAAAATTCAAGAGCTTCAAATTCGGCTTTCCCCAAACTTTCTTCGCACACGTTCCGCCGAAATCATCTTCATCCACTCGTACCTAACAATCCCTTTCCGCTTCCATAAAATTCCAATTATTTCCTCTGCATTCCACCAGTTTCCATGACCTCCGCTCATCCCTATCCTCACTCACTCCCTTTGCATTCCCTCTTCTTCACTCCATTCGTTACGTCCTCATCAGAATTGTTCCCTTGCTTTTCATCTTCCCTTACCCTCTCGGGGTTTCTGCACGAACTTTACGGATTATACGGTTTTTGTATCCTCGGCCCATCGCTCCATCCGTTTTTCATCTCCGACCTCTCTCCATTTACTATCAAACTTTATCTGTCCTTGGGATTGTGCGCTTCCCTTTTAGTCCCTCTCCTTTATTCTTTCCTTTGTGCTAGCGGGAGCCTTACTTTTCTAATATTCGGTGCTCCTTTCACTGTTCTTACTTTCTATTGCGACCAACGGATGTTTTTATGTATGTAAATTATTTTCTTGCAGACCAATTCCAACAAAGTTGCTTGTAAAATGTTGAGAAAATATTTGATGGTGTTAAGAAGAAATCGATAAAATGACATAAACCGATCTTCACAAAAGTACAACTTCAGATGAATAAGAATATTTTCACATACGAACATCGGAGAACCAATGGTTACCCCAAAACTTTCCCTCTTAAGGTGAAGGTCCCGGGATCGAATCCCAGCTGAGTTTCTCCTTCTTACGGAATGTTAGCTTATGAATATGAATGAACGCTTATGTTAGTCCTTCGGTGATTCCCTTACCGTCATTGTTCTATGAATAGCTGTTTGTGAGGTTATTAAGAAATAAACTTAAGAAAATAAAAAAATAGATTGTAACATCGGCAAAAGGTATGCTTCGTTATTCACATAAAGTGGCGAAGCGTTTCCTGTAAGCTTGCACATCCGCTAGCATAGGGAATTTTTCTTGTCTATGATTTACGAAAACACTTTCAATCAGTTTAAATAATCTAATAATAATATATTAATGGTAGATAATTCGATAGGAACTTATTTAAAGAACAAATGGTTCTCTCTAGAGCCTTGATATACAAAATGATATATTTTGAGGGAGGTTAGGCTTATTCAAGGGCTTCGTTACAATGTTCTATGCCAATAGCAAATGCACATTTAAACTCAACATTCATATACAAGTGAAGATAAATGTTGTTTTTGAATTCGATGACATTGTCATATAAATCAATTGATTGAGAATTTTGTCGGTGGTGCAACTTGAAAGATAAGACGTATAGTCATCAATGTTATTAAGTGGAATTCTAATCAAGAAAAACAGTCATGGCTGACGGCATTCGTTATTTTTCGCTGGGATCTCTTTCAGGGAAAGGGACACTATTCCCTAATGTGACAACGTAATTTCGTTCCACGTCTTTGCTAACGAAGCTTCCCCTGATTAAACTTTAATGCTTCCATCCTCGGCCGTCTTTCTTTCCTTTTGTTGCCTTCATATTCCTTCTGCTCTCTTTCTTTCTCTCTCTGCCAATTTTTCATTCCCATTCGCATCCGAGGGTCCCCAACAAACCACTGTGTAACAATGAAACGGTGATTTTTGCGTTGCCTCCTTGCCCCTGCCTCCCCAAAGCAGTGGCCTTTAATCATGTGCCTCAAGGATCTTTTGCCCTCGCCTCTCCCCCACGTCCTCTATCTGCATATCTCTCGTCACTATCCGCCTCGTATTCTGAAATCACGCCTCTCTTTCTCCCATTCTTTTCCACCTCTATATAGCACCACAGTCTGCGATGTAACTGGGGCGCTCGTATTATTTCCTGTTGTCTTCATCCGAGTGAGGGAACCTGGGGATTATTCGTTCTGCGCCGCGCCTTTATTCTTTTTGGGTGCCAGACGACTTCGCAAGTTTAACTTGTAAGTGGATTCTCGCCTATACGCAAGGAGTCGCTCGCTGAGAGTGTTACGTCTTGGGCGTGTTATTTCGCCCTTACGATGAAGTAATCAACTTCCGTTCCTCATACATCGACATACTATGGAAATTACATAACACTGGATAAGGAATTAATGAAATAAATTGATATATTTGAATATATTCAATGACAAAACTTGTACTTCCTTTTCCTCGCAGTTCTGATGTTGGCGTAAAGTCACGCCGAAACCGGTAAACGTTTATTATAAATTTAGTGGATTTGTACAAGTTTTATCATTAAATATATTAAAATGAATTAATTATGAAATTCCAACAAGTATCGCTTGATACCATTCATTTTATGAAATAAATTGTATGCTAAATATGAAAAGTTTTGCCGAAAATACTAAACTTAACAATCCATGTTTTTCTCCTTTAAAAGAAAACGCGGGAAATTTATGGTATTTCTTTAAAAGCAATATGATTAATGTCCTTCTGTTGATGATAGACTTTTAAATATATATTTTTGCTTCAACTGCCGCTTTACACTCCTAAAAACGTTCTGTATATGAAAAGCGTTCGTGAATGCAACTATTTATAACGACCATATTACATTGCATTTAAGGAATACATTTGATTCACATAGGATTTTCCCGTTATAGTTAATCAGAGAATATGCTTACATATATTTCTGGCTACATGCTCATAGATTTTTCGTTTAAAATTCGAATAAATACGCTGCGTCGGCATGTGGCAAGGAGTGTAAACACCAAGTGTTCGAGTTGCCACCTTAGCTTATTGTTGTCGATGGGACCTAATAATATTCGATTGATAGGATATTGTTATATCCTATCACTGCTTTAGTGCACAGTATTGCTTGAGTATTCTGAAAGGAATCATATTCAGCAGCGGGATATTTAAATAATATGTTGGGACGCGGGAAACACCGTCACTTCGAGAAAATCCCGCCGAAATCTGGACGTCTGGCAACCTTAGAGATAAAGTTGAAGACTATAATGGATAGGGGTGGAAAACGAAGCGAAGTATGTGATGGAAGAAAATACAAAGGGAGTATTCTTTATCAATCGTATTCCCCCTCTTCTTTCTTCAATTTTAATCCATATACGTAGTACATACTCAGTAAATTTTGCAGCAATGTTTCGCTAAGTCTTTGGCTACCAAACACAACCAACTTTTCGGAATAGTACTAGAAATATTGACGGTTAGATTATCTGGATATTGTTAACTCTAAGTTGAGCTGCGGCAGCTCTCCTGCAGTCCACCCTACCAGTTTTCAACATTGACAACCATCATGAAGTAAAATAATAGTCTCGACTTATTACTATAGAGCGACTGGCAATAGAAAATTATGGATTTGAGAATGGAGCCTGAAACATGAAGCATAAATTATATTTCCTTACATCAATCGTGGATGAAGTGGTGTAACTATCTTACGCCCCATTTCCAAAAACGCCGTTCTCTGTAGATTTTCATCTATTCTTCATCATCCACTCTCAATCCAACTACAAAAATTTAATAGGATTTCTCACTGGGTTATATTATTCCTACAAATATGGAAATTTCTCGTCTGAAGGTGCCGAAAATTTTACGAAATAACCAATGAATCGCTACGGAGTAAAATCCTTGAACGATGGTATGCATCGCGTGAGTAGTGATCAAGTTAAATTCCGTAAAGTAATTCAGGATCCGTCATACCTCAGTATATATCATAGCGATTAAGAATATTGAGATAAAAATAAGGAAAAGATTCATTTTCCACCATCCTTCAGTAAAAGAAAAAGCGTACCATTCATTAACGAGATCCTAGGTATCGCATTTTAAATACGACTTATTAACTCTCCGTTGGTCGAAGTACCTCTTGAGAAATTCCTGGTCGCAGTGTATACCGAGAGTACACTTTTGGTTATCTGTGCATTTTCTATATCATACCATACTTTGTTATATGATTTTATTTGATATTGTTACAATAATTATAAATTCAGAAAGAAGCATAGTCATGTGGGATATTCTGGAATTTTCCGCAATATATATTTTATTTATTTATTTGAAATGTTTTATGCTCTTGGAAGTTTTCATAGAGCAATACAAAAAACAAGTAATGTAGAATTATAAAAATGTATGGAAAATACAAAAATATAAAAATAGCTAAGCAACAAAACAAAAATATAAGTAAACTGAGAATTTAGAAACCAAGAAAGATAATAGTCATACTACTGTAGATACTCATTCATCAAACACACCAAACATCAGCAGCTAGGAGATAGTTGAATAACTTATCCTTAAAGATTCGCGCCGAGCTGGAATATTTGATAAAGTCAGGTAAAGAGTTCCAGAATTTAGAGCCTTTTATCTGGAAGGAATTTGAGAAAATGTTTGATCGAGGGGTAGGACATTTTAGGCCGTAAGTGCTGACTCCCGTAGACTGCAAGTTGTGAGGTTTGTGACAAACATATGTATCCTTTGGAATTGTGAGAGGAAATGAGGATCAGGGTTCAATCCAAGAAATCATAAAAAAGAAGCAATGAAATGAGTGTTGCGTAACTCAGATATCACAATGCGACCAGTGGAAGGCTAATGTAATCACAACAGACATTGTCCTCACGCAATTCTCTCGCTAAGCGCGGTAAACAAACGAGCACCGCCATCTGTCTGTAAGAAACAAACGAAGTAATGCCGTCGGAGCCGTAAATTACAACGCATCCCGTCTCCGGGTGCAAAATGCGGATTCTGGCGCTGAGGCGGTTTCCGTGCAACATGCAATTCGCTGGATCCGAATGTACAGCGTCCCGTTATAGAGTGGGTCTCCCCGCTCCCCCTAAAGTGCTTCAACGTTCTCTCACGGATGTTCAGCGCTAAGCGCCCTCTTGATCGGCCTCATCCCCCTCTAAATAAGGAGAAGATTCATCTTCCGAGTTCTCCGCCACCTCCTCTTACATCATCTCCCTTCTGGGAAAACCCTTTCCTTAGAGTTTTTTGCCTTCTTTTTCTCGGAAACCCTCAAAACTTCATCTTTTTTAAAGACATAGAGACCCTCCACAAGTCCCGCCGCTTTTTTCAACACAGTTCTTAAATTACGTCTTTTCTTACATTAAGTGGGTTCTATCTAATTAACCCCTTTATCATTCTTATCTTTCAACGAGAATGGGAGGGAATTAATAGCCTTCTTCAGTAATACATCCGCGGGTAAACACACTACGATGCGCTTCGTCTGTTTCTACAAGAATTACAGCTTTTGCAACTTGTTAAAATCTCTCCGTTCAAGCTCTTGGAGAAGGTTACGTAGGCGCCCATTAAGGCTCAACGTTTTAATGATACATGCCCTATTTTGAGTATATCCTGAACAATTTCTCATCCTTTGTTACAGTAATATGGTGAATGGAATTCTCTGCGATATCATCACCGTGAAATCTCAACATAAACTCGGCGTTAAAACTGCAGCTTCGTCTCAGTTTCATTCAGATAATGATATTTTCAATTTGAGTGCATCAAATTGAAGTTTTGATGATTCTACACAAGAAACGTCTCCATCATTAGAGTGAACTCGCAAATATCACAATAGAGATTGTTTGAGAAAACTGAAGGCCGATCTTATAAAGTACGACCGTCATTATAAGTAAAATGCAGCACTGTGAGGTATTGAGACTTACCATCACTTAAAACTTCGGCTAACTTTGAGGACGCTTCGAGAGTTTTCGGTGCAGGTTAGAAAAAAATTTGCGCCTACTATAGACTCCTATTATTCAAAGCCGTCCGCCGAGGAAAGTAGAACTTTAAAAGGGAGACGACCTAAAAAGTTTAACGACCTCCAATGTGTATTTCTTTCATTTTCTCCTCCATAGTCGATGCAGCACTTAATCGGGATACTCTCTGCCAAATCCCGCTGAGAATATCCGGCGTGTTTCACGTCTCGATTTTTCTCGTAATCCTCCTTTATCCATCTGCTTAACAACCAGGAGCGCAGTGTCGTACCGAATAGTATTACATAGTCATCGCTTCATATTGTTTAACGTAATGTGCGAGTTTAACGACGCGATATACTGGTCATAAAATAAACGACGTGCAAAATAATTAGACATTTTCATCGCAAAGACTTTACATGAATTAACGCCTTCAAATATATATTTATTTATCTATTTATTTATCTATTTATTTATCTATTTATTTATCTATTTATTTATCTATTTATTTATCTATTTATTTATCTATTTATTTATCTATTTATTTATCTATTTATTTATCTATTTATTTATCTATTTATTTATTCAACCGTTTGGCGATGTTAGTCCAATAGGCCTCTCTTACACCTAACCTGTATAAATATAGATCAGTCCATTCTTTAAATCAGCGGTGATCAGCCTTCTCAAATCAAATGTCCGTACAAGACATTTTTTTTAATCTTGCGGGCCGCATTTGTAATGCATTTAGTAAGTACATGAATAGTTAGGCATACTCGTTTATGTTTAATTTATAAAAGTTACAGATACGTAATGTAAATAGGAAATAAATCAAATATTGGCTAAATTTAACAAAAAATTGAGTTTGTCTCATTTAATTCCAAAGTAATTGGTAGTTATTTCTGTTGTAATTGTTTCTGCTAATGTGATACTTGCTTAACGGGCCTACGTTGCTTTGGTGACCACATTAAGTAAGTGGAATGATACTAAAAAATTACATGTAACAAAATCCTTTCGTCAGATTTATAATATGTAATATTCGAAGAAAACCGTTCAAACCGAAAATCCATAATATGATTCATTATTCATGAAATCCACTATATTCATTCATTGAACTAAGCTTCCTATTGGACTGAAGATCCCTTTTTATATTATAACGTGAAAATTAACATTGAGATGAAACAGCTATTATTCTAAAACAGGTTCTAACCGTTTTTTATCCTAAAATTGAAAATCTCAATAAATCATGTTAAATAGTGACCCTGAAGCCATATCCTTGGTAAACATGCTTACTATCGTTTACAATTTGAATGCGAACCTGCGGGCGAAGGAAAATCAGTCGGAACCGGTTAGACGGTAGCTTCCCGATCGAAACCGGTACAGAACCGAATTATATCAATTTCTCACCAAAATAATTGCTCTTAGAGACCCCTTGGTTATCGAAACTCCTTGGTTACACTCAGCACACCTAAGAACACAGTACTTTAAAGAATCACGCTAGAATTTATCTTACGGGAATAACAGCGTGTCTGCATGCCACCGAGTACGTGAATCACCCCGACACTTCGTGATCATACGTCCATCAGCAAAGATCCTAGGGTGTGCGGAAAAATCGTTTCCATCCTGTTACCCCCCCTAATCCTCGCTCCAAACACATTTCCTTCACACTCTCGGCGACATCCTCCTTCCCTTCGCATCTGGATCGTCGCGGACCGAAAAACATGTATTAATTATCCCTCGTTTCTGCCGCCCACGCTCGGTCCATCTTTCCCCCCACAGCGCTCTATCCCGTCTGTTTGTAGGATCCCTTTTTCTGGGGATATTAATGCCCCGAAATTGGATTTCCATCTTTTCTTGCTCCTCTCTCCCTTCGACCTAAAAAGGAAGGGGGAAAAGGAACGCTGCGAGTTGTTAAGTTAATTCGTTTCCCGCGGTGTTATCTTTCGCAATATTTCGTTTTAAGTGAAAGATGGCCCTGCTATCGTTTCGCCCCGGTGATATTTGTGAGTGCGATCTCATCATTTAGCTTTTTTCTCAACGTCGCATTCAGCAGCTGGTAATGGAAGGTCGGGACCTTTTGGACGCTAAACATAGCTGACTGAAGGCGTAGACCTATAGGAGAATGAAATCTATTGTATCCCTTAACAAAACTATGATTCGGAATGGAGGTACGTTACAATTTGGCATTAATAACTGGAAAGTCATGCTTGTGATAAAATGTGTATCGTTCAGAATAGGGTACGAGGGGTGTTAGGGCCTGATATTGACTGGATATCAAGAGGTAAAATGGACTATATGTTACAAAGAGAGGATAATGAATAAAAGAGATAGCTTATTTCACATGATAAATAAAATTTTATATAATAAATATTTCGTTATTTTATTTCGATAAAAAGGTGAAAGCGCTAATGGAAGAAAAATCTGAGAACCAAAGCAATTTTTATTGACGAAATGCATCAAAGTTTAAATTATGAAAAAATAAACAAAAAACTTTCAGATGCTATTGAAGCAATACCCTTCCGAAATATATATCTCGACTCATTCGTAAGGCAATTTTGAATTTAGGTACGGAAGAATTTTTGATTGCTTTCAACTCTTTCTCACCTACGAATATTTAAATTTCAAAATTTAGTTTCAATTTTCTGTTTTACATTGGTAACTAAAACAATGTTATAATAACTAGTTTTGGATCAAACCTAGATCGATACGTATTTCATTCTTATCCTGCTATCGAATGCGAAATTAAGACTGAAGGATTTCCTAAATATTTTGAGGACGAATATACAGGAAAATGAACTAGTACTTACCGTTTTTTCCCATAGGTATCCCACGCAACAAATGTCTCACTTGTAAACATCACTTCGGGGATAGAGGCTCATTTGTTTCTTTTTCCTATACACGCGAGGGATCATTTTTTTCGAACGAGACGCACCTTCCTACGCACATGGTTGCGAGCGCTACGCGACAAGAGAGCGAAGGCAGCTCGTTTATATTGCGGCGTAATTTTTTCCCAGTACTCCAAAGATATACCCGGCGGGAAGAGGGCGAGAGAAAAAAGTTTCGGGAAAACGTCTCCCACCGCGATAAATCAGACTCGTTATGCTTCACATATTTGTTTTTTTTTTCCTCGGACCTCCCGTGGGCGGGTCATTTGGGAAAATTTGGTCTCTTTTACAAGTGTAACATTCAGTCTGTCGCACGGTGGGCATATGGGCCACGCTGAGCCCTGCGGTAGGTAAAGGGGTAAAAACCCCGCGCTCTCTCTCACGCCCAAACTCGCTTGACATTGATGTTTTAACGTTTCCCTCTCGCGTGTTTTTACTCCGGGGTGGGAGTTTCATGAACAGGAGGGCCTGCCGGTGGAAGGGGCCCGTTCCTCTCGACGGACCCCTGGCTCGGCTCCGGTTAATTCGAAAACACGTACGTCGTCATTATTTAACCGTTTTGTAACAACCCGGCGAATGACATTAATCAGATGTCGGACGCACTTCGAGCGTGTTCCGGGGGGTCGGGGGCGGTTCGGGGCCCGGGCGGTTCCATCGTACGCTGTCCGATTCGTGTTGGGCCCCGCCGTTTTAACGCTGCGGTGCCTCTTCACGAGTGGGCGATCGGAGAAAACGAGGGTTTATTCGAACTTTAATGGGTTCGGGGAGCGATTGTTTTAAGTTTTTAGTGATTCGGAAAGAGTGGAAATTTGATTAGGATCCGCTCTCGCGCTGAGGACGAGCGTGAATATGTTTAGGCGGGAAAATAGTGGATTTCATAGCGAAATGCCTGCGACGAAAGGATTTACGAGGAAGAGCTGTCGGCTTATGCAGTCGTAAATATTAATTTTAAGTGCTGCGCCGTGCGTTTTTCGAGTTCGATGATTCATGACCTCGCGCTTTCTCTCGCGATTCCATTAGCAGAAATTTTAATGGCCGTGTCGAAAATAATATTTGAATGAAACAAATTTTACTTGGCGTGTTCGTTTATGCGAGTATATTTGAGTATTTTTTTATCGGCGTGATTCAGTCGTTTCTTGGAAATGGCTCGTAAAGTTTACGGTGCTTCGTATTACTGAAGCAGTCGTTTTTGAGGAGCGGCTTTCAATCTGAAACGTGCGTGTTTAAAGAAGCTTACGTCATGGTCGAAAATGACTGAAATTTGTTGATTAGTAATTGTAACCAGTTGTGTGATATAACTAAAAATAAATCATTCCATAAATAGAATTGAAAATCAAATTACAATGTGATTATACGAAAGCTCCTGAATAGCCGAGAGCCTTCGTTCGTTAGTTCTTTCGTGAAAGCGGTCCTGGGTTCGATTCCCGGTTGGAGTCTTTTTCAGTAAAATGACATCGGTTCTCGAGGAAGCTATAAAAATACTTATGGTAAATTACTGAAAATGCGGAAGACCTACTAATTATTAATGGCCAAGGAAGGTAGATACAAGACCAATGATTCCATTACCAAATTAAGTGCTTTTATCTCAGTTGCCTTTTGTTCGCAGGAGTTGCAACTCTAAATTGTAAACGTGGTAATAGAGGAACCTGTAAGTCTGAAGGGGAACTGAATTTCAGAGTTGCTATTTTCGAATGGGATTATTTTATCGTTTTAACAACCTATAATTCCCCTCCTTCTTTACTAACCTTGCAGTTGCAACTTCCACACTGTTAAGAATTATTAAGCAGTATTATCTCGGTGTTCATTAACAGTAAGTTGGATAATTAACGAAACTATTGTAGAGGAATAGTTTTTGATCTCTTGAGGCTTAGTACCCGAAATAATGTTCTACGTCGCCATCAAAATGCCACGTTAATCAAATTATTATACGTTGCTGATACTCTTCATGCGCAATTAAACTCAAAACGTAGTTTTTCGGGAACGTATTCTCTCCTATTGCGCGTGTAGGATAAGGCTTTTTGACCTCATTAACTTGGAAAATCATTACGGTACGATATGACATTGTATTTACGAGAGCAACACTCGTATCACTAACTATTTAAAGTGAATCTAAGAATGTGGGTTGATACATACACAAAATAGTTCTTCATACAGACTTCTTCATATAGAAACATAATAGTTCTTCATAGAGACATCCTCATATAGATACATAATAGTTCGTCATACAGACATCAATATTGATACGTATCGGTATTGAAATGATTTACACGAAGATAGATATAGGAGGTTACGGGCACCATCCAGCTTAAAGGCCTATTCGAACGTCAAACCATCTACCACTTCTTACCAAAAGTCCTAAAGTCATTCTAGGTTTGATGAGGAGTGAGGTAGTTTGAGTTTGCTTTCCTCGCTGAGCCAGGATGTTATGAAAGTGGAAACGCACAGGCAAGAGAGGTAATTGATTCTATGAGTATCACTTTTTACACATTTAAAGTTAAAAAAACGGTCTCATTTGTTAGTTGTGTATATTGTATAGTATAATGTAATTTTATGTTTTATTTACTTGTTATATTGATACCACGAATGCATATGACTGTGAATCCAGTATCCATGCTATGCATCAAATTTAAATATTTCTTATAGTAAACTTTCATGGACAAAGAATAATTACGTTCTGATATTTATTGACTATGTTTATAACATTTGTAAATTTTACCATTCTTTTGTAATCTCCCTCTTTCTTTCACTCTATCCTTCAACTTTAGCAGGTTTTTCACACCACCTTCTCATTGTGGGTGCTTTCCTGCAATGGAAATATTTTTTCGCTGATAAAAAATTACAGCATTTTACTCCAAAAAAACATTCTGCCTTTCCTTCTGTTATTTCTATTTCCACTGAGCTTGTTAAATACACACACACACACACACACACACACACACATATATATATA
>KZ308334.1:407794-454155 GCA_000376725.2 Ladona fulva | reverse complement strand
TATCAACCAATCTCTCCCCATAGAGTAAATTTTATATGCTATTGTGACTACTCTTAAAGTAAAAACATGCCTTTCTATCATTGTCAATCAGTCTATCATTGCCAATTAGATCCGTGTTAATTCTTCAAACTCTATAACTGTTTCGCGCTTGCATTATGGTTAAGTACTATATTAGTTTTATTGGTTACTCGACGGCTAAGGTAATTTGTAGATTAAGTATTTCTGCGTCGATAACATTGGAGGAATATTATCTAGCAATTTCAAATAAGCTCAGTCGATGTGTATTAATGTAATAAAGCTTCCACAGACATCTACTCATAGGAAAATTACATTGAAGTGACAAACAAGGAACACGGACACATTCATTCCCTAACAGGAGAGTTACGGTTTGACTCCAATCTTAGCGTTGCAAGGTTAATTACCGACCCTTCGCCACTGAGGTGATTTTTTTATGGCTTGCGATCCATTTCGACGGTAACCAAAGTAAATTAAAGATATGTTTTTCAAATTAAAAAGTTTATAATTTTAAAATAATTTTTGATGAAACAATTCAAAACAGCACTTCCTGTTTTTTGTGTCAAAAAGACGAAACTATTCCCAATTTATAATAAAATATCAACTAAACCCATAGATAATTCTAAATAGCATGTGAATTATGATAGACTTATTTGTGTTTTCGTTTGATATTAAGCCATTTAATTATTGTTATTAGTATTCGTTCGGTTGAGTAAAGAAAATGTAGCTCTAAAATGGAAAATTTTTTAAATATGTTATCTTCGTTTGGAAACGATTTTTAAGATGTTGAATCGATATAACCTTTTCGTGTCAGAACTGGAAGTAACACGGTTACTTTCTCAGGAATCATCATCAGACACACATTTTAAAATATATTTCCTCTTAAATATTCGATGCTCTTCATCAATTGTTTACATGGGTTTCTTGGTATGCTCTCTTTAAGGTTCATCATAGACGATTGATTCTCTTAGTCTTTTATTCCGTTACATTTGGCGCTTTCTCGTTAACACAATTTGTCCACGTCATAAGGAATAAAGTCTAACACATTATAATTTAAAATTCCGAAAAAATTCTTCTCCCCTTCGTCAGGACTGTGAATCGTGTTCCACTGTCAGTTGCTTCGGTTGGCGTGCACGCAAAAATGCCATCCATATCCATAAACCCAAGATAGTTTCATCAGCAGACTGACGTGTTGCATGATGTGAATTTAAGGTCGTTACTGACCTACGAGCACTCCATTTCGTTCCCTCACATTGCATAAAAGAGAGTTTCCATTTCACTCTATTTGGAAATAAAAAAATAGCGAAGTCTTCAAAATTAATAAATATCAAACACATTAAACACAATTATTTCGATACTTATAGATAATTTCGAATGAGTGTTTAATCTCTTTATTGAAGAACTTTCTGCAGCTTCCAAGTACATTTACCAAGATTAGTTTTCAAAATCAAAATTCGACGCTTGAAAAGAGATTTCATATTATTATTTTATTTTCATTTTCGATTTTATCATTCGGTGCTATCGAAGAGATTTTGATCAAAATTAATCGAGGATCGGTGGGGCATCCAAATTCGTATTTCGATGACATTTTTAAAAGACTTCGGATAGCCATGTGGGAAACGCGCTTGACTTCGAGGAAAGCGGGTTCGATTCACGACGGGGTCTCACGTGCAAAACGACCTTAGTCGTCAAAGCATTTTTAGAATTACTACTACTAATATTTTGAACCATAAAATCGTCATCCGTAGGTTGGGTGGCTCTCGCGGTCGGTTTAATCAAAATATATTATTGTGAAGCTGCCTTGACCTGAAAAGTCCAATTGCTGGATAAAAGCCTCCGCATATAAATAATGAAAAAGGCAATGTATGTAATGAATAGCGAAGGTAAGTGTGTATATGTGAAAAGAATCGGATGATAATATAGATTATTTGATTTGCTACGTAGTAAGCTTAAAAGATCAAATCGTACGTCTGCGAACAAAAATCTCGTTTCTGAAATACCAATAGGTGCAACTTTCGCTTTTTGGTCTAAGACTTAAAAATACAGAGCTTAAACCTTTAACTAGGTAAATTACGGTTTAATATTAAGTAAGTCAATTTCAATGTGTTTGATATGGACTACATGCCTTAAACATTTAAAATCGATAGAAATAATTAATTATTTAACCGCATGAGGTTTTAATTTCATTAAAAGTGGACGTATTTTTTCTTGATATTCCCAAGGTTATTTATGAACTTTTCTTACTTACAAATTATCGATCTATTTAATTCGTCTTCATGTTGCAAATGATCTTATGAATTATGAGCATTACATGAATCAGAAATGTGCCTCACGATTTCCTCATCGTCTTATTCTTAGCTAATTTCTATTAATCTATTTTCCATCGACTCTCGGCTGAATGAATCTACATTCCAGTATTTTATGATTTCTTTATGGTAAGTGATAATGCAGATATCCTTCACAAAAGTCAGCAATTTACAAAGTGAACAGTCTGTTGAAACTCAATTTTAAATCTACTTGATATTATTGACACATGATCAAACATTATGATTCATATTTCGACATTTTAATTACATTTATCAAAATAATAGTTATAATTATTTCCTTTATTCATACAAGTTCCTTTTTCGTCGTAATAAATGAACGGCCATAATCACAAAACGAATCCTCCGAAAAGTTCGAAAACAGGCCGCAAATTCCCGTTCTTTGGAATCAGAGCTAAACAAAAATGTATGATCTTATTTGTTTACCTTATACTGCTGCAAGTTATTGAAACCTGCGGCACGATGTTGTTTTTCGACACAATGTCATACACAAATAAATTTTTGTATTTTAACTTCGCCTTTATAGCTCAATAGATAGAGCAACCGACCGGCAATTGGGAGACCCGGGTTCGAGTCCCGGTTCCGTCAGACTTTTTTCATGTCCGTTTCTCCTTGGGAATTTTCCGAGATGCACGACTTTTCGTGCCAAGTCATCTAACCCATTTCCTTGTTTGTTATCCTTAAGGGGGGGTTCTCCTAACACCACTTTGTATGGTCGGTGCCTCGGAGAGGCCATGGCTGTGAACGATGCCGCTTAGTCGGACGAACTCACGCGCCCAATACCTACAAAGTCTCCCAAACGGCATGGAGAAATGTTCTGGCGGGATAGCTGAATGGATAGAGCAACCGACCGGCAATTGGGAGACCCGGGTTCGAGTCCCGGTTCCGTCAGACTTTCTTCATGTCCGTTTCTCCTTGGGTAAGTAGTTATTATTTAACGGCTGATTTTATGATTATCTCTGTTGCTTATTTACGCTTAATCTACAGTATGAAAAGTAAAGACTGACAATCGAAGGAATTTCTACGGGAACTAAAATTGACGGTAAGCGTCCCATGTTTGAGACAATTATACTATTGAAGGAATGAAATATTTAAATATTCTTTTCTTCTGAGAAAACGAGATAAATCTTCCAGGTTTTTCTAAGCACGGTACAGTAGGAAATTTTCATCGCATGATAGACTTGTGAAATTATCTTTCTACATTCTTTGGTGCAAACAATGACACTTATTTTACTTGGACGAGAATAAATCAGTTCGAATGAACTCTTGACCGGTTTCATTTTTTAACCTCAGTCTCGATACAACAATTTGGTGAATTTTAAATGTATTTATCTTTTATAAA
This sequence comes from Ladona fulva, assembly GCA_000376725.2. Classification (NCBI taxonomy): domain Eukaryota; kingdom Metazoa; phylum Arthropoda; class Insecta; order Odonata; family Libellulidae; genus Ladona; species Ladona fulva. The sequence goes on along the minus strand of KZ308334.1, from coordinate 450,474 downwards.
AATAGCCAGGAATTGTCTATGGGGCGAGTCCCAGTCATATCGCTATTTTTCACACTTGCTATTCCTTGAGATTCATCGGCACGGCTTTGTGCAAAATAAAAATATCTTTCCTCAATCCTTTTCGTTAATTGTCGGCTTTGTTCTCATGGGTGAGTTTGAACTTTCAAAACTACCTCAATGGCTACGTCTCTGTTTTGAAGGAAATGGAACAGAGTACAGATTACTTCAGATCGTTTCATCGCGGAGCATCAGAGAAACTATCAGACTATGTTTCATAGAAATCTTGGTATACATGATCCTATGCCATACACCGCCGGATGTTGCGGGTAACTTAAGTACGTACATGCAAATAAACAGAATACATGTTCTAAAGTATATTTATACGAATTATGACACTTAATTGAGCAATAACTGAATTATTTACGCTTAAATTGTCGTTTTAAGGTACAACAGCGAAACAGAGGCTTTTTACGGCACTGATTCTTTTCGCATCTTTGCAGCAGAGCAATAGCAATCGAGCAATAGCAACAGTGACAGCAGCGGTCTTTGTCACCCCTTGTTCTCACTGCCCCGCTGCCCGCGCATTAGGGCAGACGTGCGACAGAAAACCTAAGCCTCGGTCCACTCTCCTCGCCATAACTGTTCCCACCGTCTCATTTGCGCTACAACATTCCGACATGCGCGTAATTGCAAGTTTTCGGAAACCTCAGCCGCACCTGCATCCATCCTGCAGCTTTGTCCTCCGAGATTTCGCGTAATGCTCGTCTCTCAGTTGCGCGCCTTTCCTTGCTTTCATCATATAATCCCCTCCCGCACACACATGCACTTTCATTTCGGGGCCCCCTTTCATCACCTCTCCTTTATATGCATCCACTCCACTCCCATCCTCGTCTCCTTCCAATGCCAGCTGTCCCACTACAGCTTCTTCCTCTCCCTCGTCATTCCTTGCTTTTCTCTCCCTCTTAACGCGCTCTTTATCTCGCTCTACCTTATTTTTACTCCCTCTTTTTATCCATAGCTGCTTTTTTCCCTCATTTTCCCCCTCGCCACCCACGATTTATCTCCACATCTCCCATCTTCACGCTTCTTTCGTTTCCCGGCTGTCCCTGGTTAACTAGGATTAGCACCTTTCCGGGAATCTCAAACATAAATGCATTCGAAATGTTTTCCGAATAAAGCTACGGCCGCTTTTGGGATGACCATTTAACCGCATTAAGGCTGAGCTTTACCGTATGCATCTCCTGATAACCAGCTTCAACAAGCACTATAATAGAGGTTCCAAACGTTCCTTAAGCCATTATTCTGGCGGTTCGAGTCCGCGTTCTGACCAGTTCATGGAAGCAAAGCAAAACCTGAGTGAACCTGGTGAACGGACTTTCTGAGAATTACTAAATAGGTTTCAAAAGCCAAGCCGTAATCTTCAGGGTTAGAAAAATACAGTATTCTTCTACCCCTAGTAGCTTTCTGTCAGCAGCATGAAGTTTTCTTTTGGTGCTTTCTATACATACATACGTCTTTCAAATTTTGTAGAAAAATCTCTTCCATTTGAAATTTTGTGGAACATCTGATTTATGCTTTCTTTTTTACTTGAAGATAGAATGCTTTCGCAAACATTCGTTGTAATGTTTCAGAGATATTTCCGGATTTTACAGGCAACAAAAAATTATTGTTTTACCGGAAAACGACATAAAAGTAAATTTAATAGGAAATGCGAAGTGGTTTAAACAACAACAATAGCTAAATTAATAATTAACAATTATTTTTCACAATAATTGCGACGTATTTAGAGCAAACTTGGTTTTAAATAAGCAACTAATGCTAAAAGGCCGTAAAGCTTACACATTTAAATTCCTTGACTGTGAGGATTTATAGCAAAGAATTTTATATTCATTATGAGATATGTCTAATATCCATCCAAATTATTTGATGTCGGATAATAAAAATTACGGGATAGTTATCTCAGTTTAATTTTGTAAAGTATGTGCATGCATTAACTGTCCACTTGTAATTGCTTCAAACAGAGATGCCTTGTGACAAAGTATGTAAGAATATGCAGCGATATTGCCTTTCAAGACACGAAGAGCAGTTCCGGTAATGAATGACAATAAATAATTCTGGTAATGAATGTTACTTTTCCTCTCTCTTTCCATTCTTAATAGGAACTGGACGTTTGTCACTCCTTGGAACTCTTCAATATTTTCACGGTTCTTACTCTTTCTTTCCCTCTCGAGTTCTGATAATAAACGGTTGAAATAGATTATTATTTTATATATTCAGCGTCAAGAAAATGGCCTTTCGGCATTTCTACCAAAAGCTAGAAATGTGCCTGAGCTTTTCTTTCTGCGCCTGCTGAAAATTTCCCGGACAGAAATTCCGCAAGGCAGCACACCTTCGAGTGACGTACCACGACATCCACCCGCTAGTTGCGCAGTTAATGTGTAATGGCCCAAACGTTACCGTCGCTCCGCCTTGTCGTTACGTTCTGTCGATTCCGAGGCAAATAGGGCTTGCTCTGCCTCGTACTAATCTCGTAGCCGCGCTCGAACATTGCATCGACTAGACTTACAGCGAGTGAGTATATTGGCGGACGTTCTTTCCCTCACCGGTAAACCCATCGGTTCTTCTGAGCGTACGCGCGTAACGGATGAATTGACCGTCGTTATCGGAAGAATGGGATATTCATGCCTTGCGCGCCGTGGGAGATTTACTGCACGACGTAGTACTAGATCGAGAAAAGAGGATTCTTTTTCTCAGATGCGGGATTGTATCTCCACCTACGTTAAACATGCAGTATTTCGATGAAAATTGTATCAGTCATGCAGCGCGAAATTCACTTTAACTCTCCCCTCGCAAATTTAACATGCTTCATGAAAGGAATGGAATGTTACCTTAATAATCTAACTGAAGAAAATGTATTAACTATATGAAAGTTAATCTTTTTGATTTATTAGTCCACGTTTATTTATTTAATAGGTGCTTTATTGAATAGTTTTCCTTCTAAAAATTAGTTAAACTCTCTATAAGTTTTGCAAATATGTTGCATCAACCTCCGTGAGTGTGGTGGTTCGTGATTACTTTCACTAACCTATGTTCTTTAAGTAAAGTCTTATTTACATAGAATGCTCCTTGTCTTTTACTTAGGCTTTGATAGCTTTCTTTTAATTTACTTATTTACGATGGTCATGGTTGAGTGCAAGTGAAGACTTTTTTACGTCAATCTCGCAAAAATAAAGACTTCTACATACAATTATCATTAAAGTGTTCGTCTGTAACTAACATAAAAATATAAAAGCATTAAACCATAAAATATTATTGAAAATCTGACATTGCTGCGAGAATGCGGATTGGATCATTGGCGGGATGGATGGATGCGGCTACTGAGACGTATTATGGTTTGCAGTTTATCGGTATTTAACTTCCAAGAAAAATTAGAATTTATAATCGATGAATAACAAATATTGATGAACATGTAATTGTAAACGGCCCATAACCTATTTATTAACTATAAAGTCACAATTTATGGAGCTAGAATTAGTTTGTAAACGATAAAATATGATTATCGAAATTATGGACGAACATTCGATTTTTTCGCTCAAAACGTAGCGTTTATTCTGAGACCTAAATTGAAGAAAGGTTGTACTTTCAGTATGAAACGTTAGTATGGATTTTGACTGACAAGAGAAGACTTGTGAGAACTAAGAAGAAATGTCATCATCTCCTTGTGTAGTTAGACAAGTGAAAGACTGCCATGATCCAACAAGCTATGAATGTGTCCTTGTTTCAGCTACTTCTCTAAAGAGATCTCGATGCCTCTATTTTATTCTACGCTTACACATAACTAACAACAGGTAATCTAGCAGGAATATCTCCCTCGTAAAATATTCACGAGGAAACAAATTTTTCAAATTGAACTCTTCTTCCACTGACGCAAAGTACATCTGCAATCAATTAACGATATTAGATGAGACAATGCAACGCACATTCAGAAACTTCAGCTATCATATGCCATTTTCCTCTGTCATTTGCAACACTATTTTTTCTCCGGGTTACTTTTCGCCTCCATTTCTATTCTTAATGGGAACTTTACCTTTGTCACTCCTTTGAATTCTTCAATATTTTCACGGTTCTTACTCTTTCTTTCCCTCTCGCTTTTCCACTCCAGCCATACGCGCATTCTTTTGATATTATTCCTCCGCTCAAACGAATGCAAAAGCACTTTATTTCCCCCTACCCACCTCCTGTTGCGAGGTATGCATTTTCCCGAGCTGAAACGCAAAAGCTTTGAGGTATTTTTTGAGATGATAAAAACGCATTGTAGGTACCGAGGGACTTCTGCATCCCTTTCCTTTCTTACAGCAACTTTGTTTTGATCTATAATACATTCGTATGTACCATGTGAACTTTTTTCGCTTCTATGCTGAACGTTGAATGCGAAATAATCGCACTTGTTTGAAAGAGTAACGTCTTGAACACAAGCCTTTAATGAATGTGAACATTTTAAAAGTGTATTTTCGAGATTTAGAGTATAATCATAAAAATATAAAAGTTATCCATAAAATTTAATAGATTCAATGACGGATGCAGGGGGTTAGGCAAACTATATAATAATTCTGCTGAACCTTAAGGGCGGTCTACTATTTCACAAGTAAAATTCGGGTCCTAAAGATTCAGACACTGAGTGACAATAATTTGATATATGGTGAGAGTAACTCATATTTTCACTTTTTAATTACGTGAGATTTTAATTATAATCCGAGTTATGATTGAATAATTCATTGGCGCAAAAAAATACATGACGTAGAATGTCACCATCGGTCTCGCTTTTGGGTTCGTTAGTATAATGTAGAATAATAAAAATTAGACAGATACATTTACCACAAAATATGTTTATTATACAAACAGAGTTACGACCCCTTGTGTTATCATGGTGACGTTGAAGATGATACACCTGTAGACATAAATCTAATGATCAAACGAGGAATCGAGATCATGGTCATATAATAAACTCACTCTGTGGTAAAAGTATAAGTCTAATTTTTATTATTCTTCATAATGCAGAAGTTGGGCTACGATTGCTTGCTAAATTCAGAGAAAGTACATTTGCGGATGACTTAATTGGCATTATGCAACACCCCTGCTACTTCTGCCGAGCGTAAAATAAGAGAAATAAATGCGAGGACAAGTCGTTTTAGGGGCTCCTACTTTCCGCTACCGATACGCGATAACAATAAACTAAAGAGGTAACTGGAACGCTTGGTGTTCGAACCTTCGAAGCCTTCCCACACGTCAAAAGGTGGTTTGTAGGGTATGTATGTACATGTAGACGTAAATTAATAATGTAATGCCAGATATCGAATCAAATGCAGTATACTACGATATAACCCCTGCCACACGCCGTAGGTCGGCATTCAGGGTATTTACGTCGCTGTATATTCAGATTAAAAAATAACTAATTCATTCGCGTTAACTCGGCCGTAACTCACAAGTTGTCAGAAGCCTACTGCGTTGAGGGCCTAGACCATCTCAGAAAATAGGGGAGGCAGCGCTAACTGAGAGGAGAGCTATATGCTAGCAGCATTCTCTCAGCTTTTCGAACAAATACCCCACAAATTTTCCCTTCTCATCCAATTATTTTCCCTCTCGCAAGCTTTATCCACTAGGTCAATAGGGATGAACTATACACAATTTACTATACACACTATGGATGAACTATACACTCGCTATACTATAAAGCTCGCTGTCGCAACCCTTTATTCTTTTTTGTCAGCTTTGTCAACGCTTTGTGTCAGGTATGATGAAGGCTCTAGTAGTTGAAACCTAGGCTGTAATAATAAAGAAAGTGATAGCAAGAGACAGTTGTGTTTATGCCTTTTTTAAATATAGAATTACTTTTCACCCAACATATAATATTAACAACGAGATGGATACATTTATCCTCTTTAACGTCATCAACGTAAGTAGTTCTGGAATGTCAGAAAAACATCTCCTACTCTTCCACACTCATCTACAGTCGTCTCTCTCATGCAAATATTCAGAAATTTTTCAAAAGGACTAAAACGTGTGTACATAAATACGTATATGAAGGTAAGACGTTTTCCATTTGGTGGGAATGAATTCAAGTAGTAGCTCGCGAATAAAGCCCGCGCAACTAGGTCACTAAAAATGAAAATTTCCTCAAGCTTTTTTCCCGTTCGGCTAATTACCAGCAATCTATTTTTTCCTCACAATCAAGTTAGATAAATACGAGCTCGGAGATGTAAATTTTTTAATGGCGCTGCACACTGGCGTAGAATATTAACGGGAAAGCTTGCGATTATTTCCAAAAAGAGGGGGTTCGCATTTAATTCATATCACGATTCATTTGCGACAGTCGCTGGCTGTTTTCATATTTTGTTTCGACAAATATGATCAAACGCGGGGGTTGAGCGGAAATGAGGAAAGAGGATTTGTTCGGATGTCATTAATTTTGGGACCATGATTTGTACATTTTTATACGTACGTGCTCTAACGAATTGAGATATTAATCATTTTTATCCCTGTTTCTGTTAATCCATTTGCCCAATTCTTTTGTGAGCTGGGGTGAGCCCGTTTTCAGCCCTCTCCGACGATTTACATTCACAAACTTACGGTCTCTACGACATGCGCTTAAGTTTTAAGGCATCCAAATTTTCCGGAGAAGTACTTCCCCCAAATATTTGATGCATCTCAAGGAAAAGGGTTTAGGTGACTTGGCACGATAAGGCGTGCGCCTATATTTGTTTCTCCTTGGAAATTTGATACATCTATTACTTCTAGACATAATCTCCATGAAGACTTATACATTGTTTGCATCGCCTTTTCCAGAATTTCTTGTCTGCCGAGAACACTTCTTTAAGGGGGTGTTTTATCTTGAATTTCGTTAGGTAATCGAGGTTCAAGTTTTAAGGTATCCAAATATTTGTATGGTGTGCTGATGCCATATATGTTAAAAATTCTTAAATAGATTTTAGGCTAAAATCTTCAGGCCGCACCTTTGAAAAGCAAACGCATGTTTCTATTTACTCTCAATGTTGATAAAAAGATTCGAGGATAGATACCTACAAACCTTATTTCCGCATTGAAGTTATGAATTAGGATATATATTTAACAAAATCTAGGAAATTTCAAAGCTATCTGTTCACTTGAACTATAGATTTCACGGTATGAAAAATCCTTCGTATTAAGAATTTTCTCTCAGAGGGGAATTTGAATATTTAGAATCACCATTTTCGTTAAGTATTGCTTGTACCTGCAATCAATTGAGTTATTTTCTAGTCGCTTGCTTGATATGAGTTTTTTCCTTTACATACAATTATACTGAACTGCTAATGAAAGGCTAAGCTACTGAAAAACTTGCGACAGCATATATTTCTTTGAAGCTGAGAATATCCATACTATGCAATATCCATTTCAACATAAAATAGTCTGAAGGGTAAATCGATATCGAAGTGAAGAAAATTTAACTCGTTACTTTCGCGGGAACAAGTTTTACAGTTATAGAAATATCCTCATAGATGCTGTCTTCTCCAAAATCTATTTAGCTACGCTCAAGTTCCGTGACACTTTTCATGTTTCCGCTAAAATTCATCCACCCGGTTGCAACAGGCTTTCGCATTTCCCTTTTGGTGTGGTTATTACATGCCGACGGAGAGAAGAGAAACGGGAGACCATCTGCGTTAACTACTTCTACCAAACTGCCAACTAATTTCAATGTTTCTTGGAGCTAATCTGAAAGAATGGCCGAGTTGGGATTTTTTCCATATCCGCAAAGATACTTGTTTGTATGCTAATCTAATTGTTTCGGTTGAATGAATATCCTGGTGAAAAACCAGCACCGCCCAGGGACAGAAATGTATGGCCCTAATAGGACCAAGCATAAAAATAAACGCTGGAGTTCCAAATTAAAAGGTGATTGATTAATTTCTTGAATTTACTGCGAGGAGAAACTGAGAGCCAGAAAACACGTAAAATGTGGCATTAACATGTTTAAATCAACTGTACAGTAGCATCAACGTACAGAACACTTCTAGACCGTATCTTTCAGTGGCTTAATCGGTGAAAGTGTAAGATATTTACATACTTTTTATTAAGACAAAAAGGAACTAACAGTATAACTGGATGTCATTGCTTGTGAAGGATAATAAACACATTCACCACATTTATAAATCGCATCAACGGTGAATGGGTAATACTGAACTGCGAAAACGAAGATTAAAAAAGATTAATTGCAGAGACGCCAATTTATTTTTGATAATTTTGCTATATGCACCCTGAAACGTAGGTAGAAAGTAACCAGACTCATAAAAATGTCACTATGAACAAAATGAACTTTAAATCTTTCGAGTAATCTTATCAAGTAGCCTTAATGCTATTTTGAAATGATATGTGACTAAAAGATGTCACGCAACGTAGGGAAGTGTATCTAAAAGGAGGAGAAAGCTACCAGATCTCTACAAAATCTCTGAATTGGTATCTATGATCCGTTTAGAGAAGTATCATTAATGAGAATTAAGTAAGTGTACATTCTAAGGAAATGCATGGCAAGAAAACAATATTTCAGTGAAAAGCATGTTATACAACAAGGGAAACTTTTTGTAGATGAATTCAGTCATCAAATATCAATAAATATTTTAACGTCAATATAATTAGCAAGTTATACCCAGAACAAGTAAGAATACAGAAAATGGAACAAAAATATTAAAATGTATTCCACACTAGCAGGTTTTACTTTGAAATCGGAACAAATAAACTATGTAACGATGGATTTTTAGTATACGTCAACGACCTTAGCAGTAACATTAATAGTAAAGTTAGGATATTTGCGGACGACACGGTCATTTACAGGGAAAAATGAAACTCAGAGGATAGATTAACCCTATCGTGCGACTTAGATAAAATTATGAAATGGTGCGATGATTGGCAATTAGAACTCAACATAGATAAATGTTCAGTAATGAACTTCTTCCCAAGGAAAAATAATGCCAACGATTATACGTACAGGCTTCAAGGTAAAACTTTATCAACAGTAGAAACGGTGAAATACCTTGGAGTAACCCTCACTGATAACTTAAGCTGGGGTACTGATAAAATATGTGGTCCATATCCATAAAATATGTGGTCGAGCGCTTAGAAAACTTGGATTTGTGAAGAGAATTGTTGGTAGAAGCGATGAAAAAGTCCGTGAGAGATGTTACGTTGCGTTGGTCAGGCCTCACTTGGAATATGCGTGTAGTGTATGGGACCCTGCAGAGAAGTGTTGTATTCGGGAATGAGAAAAAGTGCAACGGAAGGCGATACGTTTTGTAAAGAATTGTTACGACAAGACAGTGAGTGTAACGCAAATGCTTCAGGACGCAGGATGGGAATCTTTAGAAAATAGAAGGCTTAGACAAAGACTAAATCTCCTTGATAAATTTAGAGAAAGCACGTTCGTAGATGATGTAGCTGACATAATGCGCCCCCAATGTTACATAGGCCGTTCAGACACTGCGAGAAAGATCAGAGAAATAGATGCTAAAACGAATCGATACAAGAACTCATTTTTTCCGCGAACGATACGCGAAAGTAATAGATTAGCGAAGTAAATTCAGTAAATGCATGGTGCTTGCACCCCCTGCCACACGCCGATAGGCGGCTTGCAGGGTACTAATGTAGATGTAGATGGATATATTTACAGCAAATAGGTAATCGGTGGTTCATGAAACCGCTGAATAAACTCAAAATATAAATATTCCAAAAATGCTTAGGTATAATGAAAATATCAACGATATCTTCATCTATTTCCATATTCTATAACTGTTAAATTTAGATCAAGGAGTACCCTACATTCTTCAAATTTTCAAATACTGTTTATAAAATAACGTATGAAACTTATGCTGGTTATACTAAAAAATTGCCTTTGATATTGAAAAAGACATCGCTACTTTTAAAGTGTTCTGTAAGTGATACACTTGATTCTTACGATTAATCTCTGTGTAGTTGCATTTTCCCTGGCGAAGACAGTTATCGATTTAGCTCCGTGAAAAGGGCCTTACGGAGGTGGGTTAAAATCGTTCGGCGAGCCTTTCATCGGAATGTTATTCGATTGCGATTCCTGGAAGAGAGGCTATGAATCCTCGACAATTGTTTTTGAAAGCATAACGTGCGTAAAAGAGTCCGCTGTAATTATGTTGCCGGGAACCGAGAGACATAAGCTGTTTTATCCCAAAGCCATTAATACCGCGCAACTCCAGCACCGCGTCAATGGCTTTCTAGAATATCCCCTAATTGGACTTATGCGCGCTCGTGTGAACGTGTGCGCGTGTGTGCATCCGTGCGTGGGAGCAAAATCGCTCTTTAATTATTCCCATAATTGAGTAAATGTCGGATACATTAATGAGTGTCTGCGAGATTTCAAATGATGGTGTTTTTACAAAATGTTGTGAATTTAAATGGTTCGTTCCGCAGCTGTAGCATTTTATTGCTGCTTATTTTATGATGAAAAATTCACGTGTTGCAGTTAGTGACTGCAGTGCGATAACGATCCATGATGAGATTTCAATTTTACGTGTTAAGGGGAGTCTAAAAGCAGTTTTCCTCTAATCTCATCTATTTTCTGTGACGGAAAAATATTTTAATTTACCTCATCGTTATTAATATTCCAGATTAGTTGTTTATTTACGCTCGTCAAAAGTATAATGTATAGATATCACGGTGTTAATTAGTCTTGACTTTAGATCCCGGTATTATAGTGGTTTATTAGAGTGAAAGCGAAGGTTACACTTAATCTCCATGCCAATCCATCAATACGATTCATGCATATAAGTGTTTAAATATAATCTTTACTTTAAATCTAACAAACTATTATAATACCGGTTTTTAAAGATATAAAGGTACATAAATCCTTTATTGGCGAGGCGAGGGTTAATTAAACTCAACGCTAACTAACATTAAAGGGGGAATTAGTTAAACTCGATGCTAACTTTACATGATGGTACATTTATATGATGATGTCACATTATAGCACCGGGTATGAACGCAACAACAAACAACTCGAGAAGAAAATTATTGGGAATCAATGATTCAGATTATTTACGAATAGCGAAATGTAATGAACCTTTTTTCAAAATACCATGACTTTCGTAACACGCCAATCTTCAGCACGACTTCTGAATAATTGAAGAATAATAATTATGCGACTTTATTAGGGCGAGATTGAGACAGTCAAATTTCTTTTTACATCTAACTTTTCGTCATATGAAGTTTAAAAGAGGTAACTTGAAGAAAGTTCACAGAAGAAAACTTTTTGTGAGTTTAAAAACCTAAGTTAGATTTTAGGAAAAATACATCATTGCAAGAAAATACCCACAAGAAGGGAAGTCTGAAAAACCTGCGAAAGCTGCTGATAGTTAGCTAAGTTTATGGAAAACACAAGTTAAATCACATGTGAAAAGTAAACGAAATGGTACATATACATTAACTAATAACAAGACATAACCACTAGAAATGGTCCTAAAAATCAGAAAATAACAAAATGATATAAGAATACAACGGTTCCAAAAGAGTTTAGTATGTACAAAGATAGCAATGAAAGTTCTAAAAAAGAAGTGTAATTTTCATCTATCCAGATAAGGCTTGTTAATGAGTAAAATACAACGAATGACTAAGCTATTACAATCTAAGCTACATTACAATAATACACATGAATATATTTAATGTACTGTTTGTAAATATGTAAACTACATAATAATGACTATACTTCATCTACATATGTATCCCGCTAGCCGTCTCTTGGCTTGTGAAAGGGATATGTACGGAGACTATACGTGTGCAGTCCTTCAAGATACACATAGTAAGCTACACATTAAGTCAATAGTTAGTATACGATGAAATCAGGCTTTCTGGAAAGGAACGTTTAAGGCTACATTTCACCAGTCTCTATATGAATTCGAATAATTAAGCTAAATGAGGAATTTCCTAAGCTTCGCATTTAAGTTAATGTACCTATACAAAGTTTTCTCCAATTTAAATCCAATAAACTACGAAAAAATGCTGCTAAGTTAAGGCTGATGAGACTTAACAGTTTTGACATCGCCGCATTATTTGAAATGCATTTAGCCTAGTTCCAATGTGGCTCTGGGGCATAATGGGAGGTAGGAGGTAGTGGCGAACATAAAAAAAGCGAAGAAAATGTACCGTGCAATAGTGCATGATAAATCAACCTTCATCCATGAAAAGGATTATCTCATGGTCTATTTCGTACTTTGCGTTTTTAATTTCCATCTCTTAACATCTTTGCGGGGGGTAATGATGTAGCATGGGCATCGTCTTATACCTCCTCGCAGCTCTCCTTCCTTAAGCAAGGCCCCGGAAATGAGGTCAGCCTTTTATTTCCGGTGACTATAGAGGACGGGATGCCTGGGAGTCAGTAAAGGCACAGAGATGAGAGAGATAGTGTAGCCAGCGACCTATGCATGGAATAGAAGAGAGAGAGAGAGACACGAGAGAGAGAGAGGAAATGATAGTCACCGTGGGAGAGAAAGGGTAAATGAATCGATTGAATATTAGATGAAAGGCGGCGCTTTGATCTCATGGAATACTCTCTCAACTCTCCTCGAGATCGGAACTGCTCGATGCCTAATTAATAGCTGGAATTGAAAAATGAGGAGGACGCCTATGGTCTTCGAAAGGTACATAGTGCGTGGGTATAAAAGCACAAGGTTGTTTTCCCCGGTGCCGAAGAGCCGGTGAGCTTAGGGAATTTACGGAGAATTATTTATCCTCTCCTAATATCTCATTGTTTGTGTAGTATTGGAGACCATGCGTTTGAGCAACAAAACATCGGAGACCGACTTAGCGATAGAGGGCGTTCTTTCGGTATGAAGAGCTTCTACCAGAATGGAATGTAAAGATGACCATTGAAGCGTACAGAATATTCGTTCTAAAGGAAATAAAATATAGTTTTAATGCTGACTTGGAGTGGCTTATTTAACTAACGTTTCTAAATGTATTTAGCTTTTCCCTGACAAGTACCAAAGCAAGCAGTAATTTCTTAAATTTGATGCTAAGTAAGCCAACGATTAATCGACTGGGGTCATTGTGATCGTCATTCATTATTCATAAAAATTATATGATATACCGATGCAATGCGTTATTTTCTGATATATCATCGTTCCTTTGCTATTAAGATATATATTACCCACTGGAAAATCAACAATTTCTCATTTTAACCTTCATCCTACTTGTTCATAATTAGCCTTCAACGATTATAATGATTAAGGAGCCACGTAGGAAAGATGAAAATTCCATTTATGATGTCACGACTCTTTGAACATAAAAATAATTTACTTTACGTAAAATAACCCTTCAAATTATGCCTTTTGTTGTACTCTGCAAGTCTGCAACAAAGGAGCTTATGGAAAGGAATTTCAATGCGTGAATCTGTTTATTGTCCTACATTTCAGTAAACGAAATTGTAGTTTTCCAATAACGTACAAAGCATTTCAGTCTCATGCTATTCGTTTATGAATGTATTCAAATCATATGATCCGCGGAAACTGAAATAAAACAATCCGGAACAAACAATGTAGAATTATGTTTTAAAGAAAAGGATTTTAAGAAACTAACGGTTGCCTCCGGATAATAAGATAGACTAAAGGGATTCATCCGTTAACTAATTTTATCTCAAGGAGGGTCTGCGGATAGCCATCTAGGTAACGACTTCGACTTGGGGCCAAATTAAGGCTGGGTTCGATTCCCGGTGGGGGCTCACGCGCGAAATGACATTATCCCGAAGAATCTTTTAGGAAATTACTACTAGTTTATCTCAAGGAAATGCAATGTACCATCTGCTATTTTCAGAGATTTTTGAACCAAAACAGAGTCTTATATCAACCAGGAAGCTGAAGTAAAACCGTACCGATGCTAAATTTATCTCATAACTCTACAGAGGCAGAGGCGGCCAATATTGGAAAAAGTTAACTGTCGTTCTCACAATCTACGGAGCTCGTGTTTCTTAGATTGGGATGAAGGAAAAGGAAATATTGGAGACAGAAAGGACGTTTATTCTCAGTACCCTTGCTAAAAGACACAAATAAAATTTAAAATATATACTCACTAACGAATTGAGATTTTAGATATTCAGATCTTGACTGAATTCTAGCTATCTAAGATCTATTGCGTGAAAAGTATCCTTTAATTTGTGACGACCTTTAATATCTCCGGTTTCCTGAATATTTGAATTTCTTGCTCGGAATTCTGTGCGGAGTTTACATTTGATGTTCCTAATAGTAGTGTAAGCGCTTGGGAGATGCAAATGTAAAAGCCTAGTTCGCAAATAAGTGGGTTCTTAAATGATCGAAAACACTCTTACACATATTAAAAGTACGAGCAGCCATAATTTTCCGAAATTTCAATGCAAATACCTTCATCGTATGAGCGATGCATCGCTCAAAGCAGTAAATTCCACGTTACATTAAGGAGGCTTCAGATGATAGTTTTATCGTGCAGTTCAATAGATGATGACTCAAAGGAATGTGCTATTATCCGCCGTGTAACAAGCTTAATGAGATGGAAGTTATGCCGTGCACCGAGAGTAACTATTTTCTTTATCTTAATGAACCGAACATTCATCCTCGATAGCAGTGCTGGGGAATAAATGCTGAATTAATTAACACCGCATCTCATTAACAGCCACGTTTAAATCCTCAGTATACTTTTTTGCATAGAATCGCTCTGGTATGGAGTTCAACTCCATGATTAAAGTGCTTTGGAGAGCCGCTGAACGGTTATATTTATTGGGAAAATATTACGGAAACCACATAAATAAGCGATAATACCTTTCAAGGAGCAACTTCCTTCAATGAATGCCATCCTTTTCTCTACAGCATTCCGAGAACCCTTCCAGATATTGAATTTTGGTATTCATTCCACAGCCTGAAGAATCTTACCTAAGAAAGAGAGGTAAAAAATATTAGAAATGCGTAATTCTCGATTAAAAAGTATGGCTAAATGGTTCGAGGATTTAATGGACTTATCACAGGGACTAAGGGACTTTTGAGAAATTAATTATAGAATAACATATTAAAAATTCAGATACACCGCGAATCATATATCTTTGAAAATTATAGATCAGGATGAAAATATTTTTCTTCTCTCATATTTGAAATAATGCAGATATCAAATTACCAGTATGAAAATTGCAAATGTTTTCATAGAATAGCTTTTAAATTTATAATTTACCATATCTATTGACCTTAGGTAGGCTAAGATTAAGTAAAATCGGTATCCGGACAGCCAAGTAGGTAGCGCGTACTCTGTTGATGAAAGCGGTCCCTATTCGATTCCCGGTGGGAGCCTGAATGTGCTAAATGACCTTAGCTGTCGAAGCATATTTTTCGTTATACTAATACGTTTGTATACCAATATACTAAGATAGCAAGCTGTGTCACACCAAATTAAAGATTCTTTCCTCGAATATACACATTATTTTTGCTTTAACATGTAATGGAATAAAAATATTCCGCTACTTTAACATTACTGTTAAGCTAATTTTAAAAAGCACTGCATTTTGTTCAGAATTTCCGTGTTTTACGTCGGGAAACGGATTATGGCGTTAATACTCTTATACACTCAGTTCTTTTGCGGATATGGTTAGATAGACATTTCATCATTGAGCAAATGCATGCTACATTACGCTGAGTAATGTACACTGCACCGTCAAGCTGCCATTATTTGCATAGCGGGAAGCCTGCACACAGGCGATGCGCATGACCGATTGCCTACTACAAGTATATAGTGGGTGGGTGTGGCGGGTTGCGTTTATTCAGGATAAAATTATATTCCAATGGTTTATTTATTTATTAGTTGAAGAGCCCGTTGATTCTCAACGGGGAGAGTAGAAGCAGTGTTAAATGTATTAATTCTATAGGTACAGAATAAACCTATCTTCTTAGCTTAATTCGGTGTGATAAGTTATGGAAAACGAAATGCTTCATTATCATCATAAGTTCTCATAATTTGAATTCGAAATTAATAATCGACAATAAAAATGTCTTAACTAATCTCTTCTTATGAAACTGGACTTCAGTTGATACTGTGATTTATACTTACTTTAATTTCCTTTTAAATTATAGCCGACAAGCTATTGGAAATAACTTAATATGCGATTCTTATAGGAGCTACATCGGCTAGTCTGGGATCCAACCGAGGACTATTAGGAAAATAAAAATAGCCTAAAATCTCCGTGGCATCGAGTTTTAAAAAGTGCAAAGTTTAAAAGTTTCGCTTGGTTCTCGAGTTTTAAGCGAACGCCCTTACCACCACACACACATCCAGACTCTATAATATGTGTTTAGTATGTGTTTAATGACGAAAAATAGGCCAGTCGGTAGTCATTATTGAGAGGAAAATAAAAATAAGCTTCCTTATGGTATTCACCCAAGTCAGAAGGAAAACCCTTCAAAACCTCTCCAAGGCAGCGCATTACAAATTCTAAACAAACTTCAGTTTACATTTTTCACAGAACTTACTCTTTTGTCTTAAGGTAAAACTTTTAAAAGAAAAATAAAGTCAGAAAATAAACTTATGCTTGCATTGCTTATCTATTTTCACAAGCCGCATATCTTAGCTATAACTGCTGCTCTTTACTTGACTCAATCGAATGAAATCTTTGACTTGACTGATTCTGCGCTTCAAATTCCACTTAGAGATCGCACTTGACCAAAATGAGCAAGAATGTACACTTCAGCCCTCCGTTTTAATATTTCCAGAATTGTTTAAGAATGAATGTAAAATTCCATTGACAGAAATAATTCGTAATATTGCTCCTCAATCCTTCTTGATAGAGCCGTGACCATCAATAGTGTATAACGAAAGAATAAATTTATTTTAAAACCACCATTAAATTCAAATACACTGCCATTCTTAAATTTCGACATGGTGATTTTGACAAAGCTCTTTAATATGTTTTATTTAACTGATTAGAGTTGCAGAGTGTAAATAAACGCTGAATTGTAACTATTTCATAACCGGTTTTAAAGTTACAGTAATATAATACGTGAAATGTTACGAGTTTTATTTACATTCTAGCAACGTCAGCGAAGATAAAGTGCATTTCGATGCCGTCATAAATCCTTCGATTATAGGCTGAATGATGGAAATGTTCCTCGAAATTTTTAACCCGGTTTATTTCGTTTTCCCATAACGCCTAAAATTTGAGTTATCCATCTCACCAACTTGTATCCACCTCGCTCAATATGTTTTGGGATACGCATATCGCCTTTGTTCTCCCATGTTTCCTTCGATAAAGGAAGAAGATATATGAGACCACTTTTTCACTACACCGCACCTGTTACGTGATCTATATATGGATAGAATGTCCGGTTCCACCTTTCGGCGGAGAGAGGAAACCGAAAGGCGGAGATGAGATAAAATAGAAGAGTTGAAAGGGAGAAAAAATTGCGCGGAAAAACTCTCAAACACGTCTTAGAGGTTGTGATTAGTGTATCCGCTAATAGAAGTGGTTAACAAACGGTCACCATCTGTCTATCCACTTCCCTTTTCCCCGAAAGAAAAAAAGGGCGTAATTTTCGAAACAGCCTTCTGCGAAAGTGACGGGAAGGAAGTAAAAACTGGGAACAGACGTTGGATTGAGCCGTAAAACGATGGGAAGAAAGTGTGAAGGATGAGTAAACGGTGAGCTATGGACAGGCGGTGTGAAATTAAGGTGTTGGGAGAAACGCCATCAATAGAAACGACGGACGATCCGAAGAAGAGATGGAAACAGACCGCATTTACCGCAAGCGGAGCAAATGGGTCTCGTATAGCGTTAGATGAATGAATTCTTGTGGGGTTTCGATGCAGCAGGAGGGTTAAATTGAGGAAGCTCCCCCAGAAGAAATGGCCCGAAGAGTGGTGGAAAAAAGGGGAAAACATCTTGGAGCGGAAGCTGTGTTTGGTGAAAAAAGCACCACTCGGGAAGAGAAAAGAAAACGCCTCGCACGGCGGGGTGGGTTGGTGGGTAGGGGTTGAGGTACCAAGTGAGAGTTCGGGTTCCGCGCGATAGATGGCGGTAATGTGGAGTTGAAAGAAAAAAATCTCTCCGGGGTCAAGGCGTCTTGCATTGTATGGGGTGTTTGGTGGAATGGGGCGGTTCGGAATGACTTACGCGGTAGGAGAAGGGGGAGTTAATGGCACCCGGGGGTGAGAGGATCATTAAGAGCCCCATCTCTCTTTGTCTCACCCCTTTTTGGAGGAAAAAGCTGGACGTCTGTCTTCTCCCTCTCTCTTCCTTTTCTAGGCCATCTCACAGTCGTTGATTGGGTCTTTTCCATTAACACGGAGTGGGCAAATTGCGCTGGTATTCTAAGCGTGCGTGGAAACGCCTCCGCAAGTCCTAATTAAGCGATGAGATTTTTATGGTTGGATTAAGGGATATAAACGCAAACTTTCTTCTCCATTAGTCTTTCTGAGATACTTTTTTCGAAGAATTAAGGTAGTATTAAAGAAGGGTGAGATTGTTGGCTATTCGATCTTACCGTAAGCACATTCTCAGTAATTTCTTCTTTGTGAAGGAAATCACAGGATGACGAGGATCCGTGCAACCTCCTTGGGAGGAATTTAATAACCGGTAAAATATCTTAGTCACCCTTAGCAATTATTTAATACGTGAATTATTGTTCCAAATGGTGGCTTTGAAGATTACAGTACACATATTGAGAAAAGGAATACTTACTGTCGGATTGAAAATAGTATAGACCTGGACTTTGACGCGTTACCCATTGATCTGCCATTGTAATGGGACATGTTGCACATCGTTCGAAAGAGCAATTGTTTGTCTTAAAAATGATATATATTAGGAGTCAATATCGATCTCCTGCTTTATCTGAGTCGACGTAAACAAAATCAAAAAACGGTAAATTCGCGCAAATCCATGACTTGGTCTTCTTCATACCTTTGTGGAACAATGACCAGGAGTCACAGAAAACCCAAACTTGAGAGATAAAAAATATACCATATTTAAGCCCTGCACCCATGTAGACAATCACCTGAAGATGTCAACTGAGGAAGTTACTAAGTATACTTTATTTCAATTTTTAATACGTGGACGGGCACAAAACATGGCTTCATTAAGAAAATCGTTTGCATGGGCGATGAGACTCCGTAGGCTATGCTATTAGCTCAAGTTAGAAATCGTCTAGAATAATCTAGATTCTAATCTATGTCTATGTAAGCACCCAGAAAGCCTTTCGGCGTGTGGCAGGGGGGAGGGGTCTAATCTAGAAGGAGTGGCGTGTGTTCTTATTGTTAAGATTTGCAATAACAAATCCAAGATCATCATTGACATAGTATCGGATTTGACAAATTAGGAGACAAAACTTTACATAAAATTTGCTAAATTCATAGATAAAACGTTTAGTGAAGGTAAAATTCGTCAACTCCATTACATAGGTCGATCAGATACAGATAGAAAAAATATAGAAACAAATGCTAGATCCAGCAGCTTTAAAGACTTTCTTTCTGCAGACTATATTCGAGGGTAACAAATTACAGAAATAGACTTGTGATACAAAAGTCCATGCAATACGCGAAAAGGCTGGCCTCGGCTTATATGAACAGACGTGAATCCAAGATAAGTACGCTCTCATAATGAGAATGGTAGCTATTCTTGATTAGGACAGCTTGAGATCAAGTGTTCGATTTCGTCGAATCATAAAAATACTGCTAACGTCATCGGATTTTTTCAGAGGCATTGGGGCCGATATATGTTTCGATTAAATTTTCCCTTCTCGAGTAGAAAAGTTATGTAGGTTTTGTAACCCTCACTGCGACTTTCATCATGAAAATCGATGTAACTTTCATATGAATAGCACGCACGTTATTTTATACAATGCCCTGACAGTGAAATCACTTCCATTAATGATGGCAACACAACTCTATATGAAAAGGAATATAATTTTCACCACCCGTGAAATTCATCAAAGGAACATTAATATTGTATGCGTATTAACAATAGGATTCTCTAAATATATCTATTGAATCAAGTAGATCTTAATTAATTTGTTAATCCTGTCGAGAATACAGTTATCCACAAAGAAACTTGTTTGAATTAGATAACCTGTTTAGGTTACAAATATTATGGCTCTCTTTTGGTTACTCGATGGAAAATATTTGCGACCTTTCCTTTCTAAACGAACATCTTTTAATCATGAATAACAAATTTATTTTCAGGAGAAAAGAGTGTGCATGAAATAAACAATAAAAAAGATAGATCAATAGCAGCACTAAAAGCTGCGTTTAAATAATAAACTAGGCTTCACTGCCCTATATTTTAATTGCAATATTTTCATCGCAATTCTAAAACAAACACGGAACTTTTCAAACATTATTTTTGACGATTTCCACACTACTCACCGAGTGATGTGGACATGGACATAAAATAAAATGTTGAAAATGAATTTATTTTGCTATTAATATTTCATCGGCCCGATTGGCCGAGAGATGAAAATATAGCGCACTGAATATTTTAAGAGATACACTGACCTAAATAATCTCCAAGCCTCGGTTTTGCTCCTATTTTTGTATTCACTAGCAATGACAGAGAATCTATTGTATATCCATTCCCAAACGTTATCTTGACTGAATGCATATTTATTTGTAAAACCAGCGCACTAACTCGTTTAAAAATAATATACTCTTTATTTTATACGCTAAAAATTATTGAAATGATGTTGATCAAGGTCAATAATTGAGTTTTCCTAATGCGTGGAGGTGAAGGTAAGGAATGAAGATAATTGTTCACCAACTTAAACCCCTCCCGGCCAGCGTTGGTAGTTGGTACTAACCCAGATTTAGAAGCAGCCTGGCTCAGTACCTCGTACTGTCTCTAATATATATGGCGCTTATTTGCTGCTTTCAATGTTTAAATTATTATTGTATGCATGAAAGAAGGCTGAATTATAATTAAAATCTTCTCTTCTCGGAGACTGTCGTACCAGGATTTTTAAATGGATTTCTGAGGAACGTATAGAGATACGAATGGAGGAGGTAATTTAAGCTAAGCTGTGAGAAGGTCTTCTTTTGCCTCTCCCTCTTGCATTAAATATTATTTTCAGAATGATGCTGATCAAAGTTATCAGTTAACTCCCAAACTCCCGAAGGAGGTAACTCGTAAATAAAAGTCTGCTTAGAGACAGCTCTCCATTGTTTTTCTTCTAAAACTTTTGATTAACGCATTCATCTATCAACTTATCTCTAATACAGCCATTTACGACACTAAGTAGTTCTTCTTTGGAAACTGTAATTTTGCGCTTGATCCAAACTTCCTCTTGTCTGGTTAAAAATAAATGAGAGCAGGCGATACCGAGCACGAGGGTGATTTTCTTGCTACGTTAAATGACAGAAAAGTAGAAACTAGTATAAACGTCGTTCTCCCAGAAACAAACGTCACCAGCTTCCATCACGTAGAGACGTAGGTGACAAAGAAGATCGATAAAGTGATGAACTTGCGTATTAGTTCAGAAATATTTATCTCCTTTCGCGCAGCTATTTTTGATACTCCTCTCCATTTTCCCCCTCTCTCGTTACGCACTGAAACAAAAATAAATTCTTTTTCATTGCTTGCAAATGTATGAGCACATGCCAAATGCTGCGAGAATATCCAATTGAGCGACGATGAGTTGGTCGGCGTTCATCAGTTTGTTATCATATCATAAATTTAAAGGTGCACATGCTGCGTTTTATTCACTGCTTCTCTTGTTTACCTCTCCCCAGTATAGAATGGCAAGGCTGTTCCGGCAGTTTTTACTTTTATGTCATTTAA
This sequence comes from Ladona fulva, assembly GCA_000376725.2. NCBI lineage: Eukaryota > Metazoa > Arthropoda > Insecta > Odonata > Libellulidae > Ladona > Ladona fulva. The sequence goes on along the minus strand of KZ308334.1, from coordinate 428,657 downwards.
TATCTGTTCCCTTTCATTTTGCTTCTATTTTCCTTCTATTCCGGCAATATTTCACCGAAACACAAATTAAACCCAAGAGATTATATGTCATAGAAATATATGTTAAGTATAAAGCTGTCGAGTAATTGGGATACATTTTAGGATTAATGCAAAATTTGATAATGTAATTTTCCTAAATAAATTTCCTTACAAACGACCTCCAAATGCTTTGGTTATTACATCATTCTTAATCTTTTTTTTTTAATTTTCATGGGAGTATATTGATGCAGTCATTATAGTCCTTTTAGGGTAATCAGTAAGCAATAATATAGAAAATTACGACATAAATAGGATAGAGGATTCTTAATTCGAAGGAGAAAACTGATTCCCTCACATTAAAATTAAATAAAAAAATTAAAATTAAAAAGGGATAAGAATTTTCGAATGAACTTTAATGCTGAGCTTTGTAAGCATTTGAAAGCTAACACTTTTCAATTGTAATTATTTCAGCTGACGCAAAATATAGAGGCAGTTGAAAATGAACGCTTGCCAGCTAAAGAACTAGATAATTATCGCAGCGGAACATTTGGAAATCGAATTGTATTTACGAGAATTTTCACTAACTATTTCTATTATATTTCATTTTTTTGGTAATAATTTCTGAATTAAATTTCCGACAACTACAATATGATCAGTATTTGGTAATGTCAAATAATTAATGAATTTACGGCAAAATTATTTAATTAAGATAAAGATATACATAATATTTATGGAAAGAAATAGTTTTATTCTTGAATAATATGTCATAGTATGTCGGAGAGGTGTTAGACAAAATCTTCATTTATTCTACGCTTATTGGTTTACTATATACATTAAGTAACTGCTTTCTACTTTCTACTACCTTATGCCTCAAATGATGATTTTAAAATGGTTGATAGCCTGATAACTGCACTGAATAAATGATTTAGGCATTCTTTTATGTAAGCTGTAAAATTCTGAGTAATTTCCGACCTTGAAGGTTCACAAATAAGTTCTTTTTAGTAATAATAAAAAAAATCAATAATTGAAGCGTAGTAGGGCCTTAAATAAAGATATTAGTAGTTTCCGGATGGTCGTATTTCAGTGAATTATAAGCTATAGCAACTGATTTCTGGTTAAATCTGCATTAAGTGATAATTTTAAATAAATTAGGGGAGCTCTCACAATTTGTTGATCGGCAGAGAGTCTAATTTAACGCGAAGAGCGCTTCACGGGAAGTAATTATTTCCAAGTATTACATCCATTCACTCTTCTCTTTCATTCATTATTTCAAGGTCACCTTTGAGTAAATCGTTTATATCCGTCAGTAAATTTATTATAGCGCTTTCTCGAGCGAGTTAACTGAGGAAAAAGGAGCAGAATAATTCCGGAACCTCTCGTGACCATAACGTTTGAACGTTCAATTTGGCGTATCATACATATGTATCGTATCAACCCCGACCGAACTTTCCAACTCCGCGGAGTTTCAGATCGCACCAACTCGAAATGCCTTCATCTAAATAATATGCCTTTAGTCGAACACTAAACTGGATTCCAGGTTCCGAACACGACACCTTCTCCTCGACATCAGTAAATTTCGCACCCCTTACCGACAAAAATCATCTTACCTTATGGATATCTTTCCTCCTCCGTCTATTCCCACCGTAATTATTTCATCGCTTTAAAACTATTCGAAGCTGCTTGAAGTAGTTTTCGGAGACGAAGCCGCTTTTGTCCGCAGCCGTAAACTCCATTCATCTGTCGGATTTCCACTCCGGGTACCAACACCCACGGTTGACGAGCGATGGAGCCGAATGGAAAACCGCGCCCTCAGCGGGAAATTCGTTCCGTAATGGCGGACGGGACGGAAATAATGGAGGAAAGGAAGGTGAATGCAGTCTATGAAGAAAGGGCCCCTACGGTTTTTGTAGGAAGAAGAAAGGAGAGCGGGCAAGTTACGGAGCCCTATGGAACTCCGCGCTTTATTTGCGAACCTGTATATTTTGCCTATATTCGCCCTTGCCCGCCTTCTACTACCCCGTAGAAGTTTGGGCAAGTGGCGGCGGTGGTAAATGGTACCGGAGGTGGGACTGGGAGGTGGTTAGGAGCGAGGCATGGGCAGCGGGCGGGAGATAGGAGGGGCGCAAGGGGCAGAAATGAAGTGAAAGGCAGGAGGCAGACTCCTCTCTCTCTCCCGATACGCGGGCAAAACTCGATTATGCGAAATTTGTTGGTCGGAATGAGGAATTCGGTGGATAGGAAGGTTTTCCCGGGTGGTGTGGGGGCAAGGGCGTGAAATCGACGGTGTGTTGGGCAGAATGTTCGGGGATAGATGCGAATGACAGGAAAGGGAGGCGGCATATACAAGAAGAGGTTAAGGGGGGTTGTGCAGAAAGAGGTTTGGGGCGACGTGGGTTAGTATAAGCTTTCTGCGGCCGGGAAAGGAATAAGGGGCTCGAGGAATGATAATTAAAGCCGGATGGATAAAGAGAGGAGCGGGAAAAAGGAGAGGGAATTGATTTCGAAGCGGGAAATATAAGGAGGCTCTTGGCGAAGATGGAGATTATTGAGGGAAAAGAAGTAGTTCGGGAGAATTCGATGATGAGTTGTGGATTATTCCAGGATGAGAAAGGGAGTTTTTCTGCGGATCTGGAGACAGTCTGGAGGTGACGTGAAGGAGCGTTTATGCCGCGAGTAAAAAAGCCAATTATAGGAATTTCGGATATCACGAAAAAAGGGAATTAAGTTTGGTGATCGATCTAAAGTATTCCGCTCGCTGAGCACTCGAGAAGAAGGGCCTTTGTCGGGCTCCCTTCTCTGATTTTGACTTATCAGATTAACAGAGATCGTTGGAGTGAAGCCTTATGCGATCCTTTTTTAGTGTCACATTCGACTCGCGATTAGTAGGGGATGAGAGATAAAATAAGCTCCAACTATCGAGGTGTTAATGCATATTGCAGAATTCGTCTCCACGAAGAAATTACTTTTAATCTCTATAGCTTCATTCTTACTCTATCGTACGACTAATCCTTTCGGCATAATGCAATGATAATTCGTAACGTCTGATACAAATAAAGGAGTAGGTGAATTTTAATTTGTGTCTTAAAGGAAGCTCCGTTTTTCTAAATAGGTGATATTAAATCATAAAGAACAAAAAACCATCCATTGCTCCCTTAGGCGAATGAAATCCACCTGCTAAGAAAAGCAATTTTCTTCTAAATGAGTGGGAGTGAATTCTGATGTCTCTACTCCATGTTGTTTTTCGAGATGGTATCACCGTTTTAATTTAAACATAATTGAATATTAATCTGAAAGATCGTGCAAGGGTATGAAGAACCTTTCATCGAACAACAGGAGGTTGAGCTGATATCGATGAAATTTGAAAAGGTAGAATCCAGTATCTTCATTCCATCTCAATGAAAAGATGGCAGTAACATGATATACAGATTTTCGAAGCTTTGAAAGGCACTTCCGCAAATAATTTCAATTCCCGCATGAGTTTAAAGGGGGGCCCTGAGTCAGTTTTTTTCCAGAAGAGGTTGAGCAATATTACTACTGCCTTCGATTTCATGTTACTTGTCCGCAATTATGTTTACAGTTAACCTGAAGACGACTAGATGAAAAGTATGACTATTTTCTTCAGGATTTAATACTTTTATTACATAATAATATGTTTTAAATTTTATTTCAGTTGTCCGTATTTTTTTAAGGCAGGTATTTTGTGGATATGTTGTTAATTGGGTACTCTAACGACGTTATGAAGATCAAAAGTTAATTTTCAAAGAAGTCAATAAGTATCTTAAATGCATCTTTTGAAAGAGGTTTCGTAAGACAATTAGAACGGGCCCAAGGGATAATGGATGTGAAAAAGCCTATCTGGACCGGAGCTCAAACCCCATTCTTATACTCTCAGGGTTGAGTTTTTCATAGGTGTAGGCCTTTGTGTGAAATGGCACGAGTGCCTAAAATAGTACGCTGATGACTGTTTCCAAGATGCTAAATAAGTCCTAGCTAAATTAAATCTTAACTCTTGAGGGAAAAGTTTACTTTAACGTAAAAACCTATCAGGTTTTCATTCAGTCAGTTTTGCATGATTTTAATAATTATGTACGCCCAGAGATAAAATAGTTTCTCCTCAGAAAATTTTGGATGGCACGTGGAAAAGTTTTTTCTTTCAGATTTGGCCGATTTTTGCACAAATTCTCAAAACTTTTACTCGTCCTACCTTATGCCCTTCAACTTACGGAAATAAGGGCATTAAATTAGGAAACATTTACTTTAAAAAATTTGCGAGTGTATAATCTTTTATAAGGGATATTGGAATAGTCTCCTGCACGACCATACGTTCCTTGGGTACCATCTCGTCTTGAAATCTATAGAAATTCCTTATTTTATTAGAGCAACTTCGCTTCATTTGATCTTTCCGGGAGTTATTGTAGAGGTATGCTGAGATAGGAGGAAATATATTTCGAGTTAATTTGAAGTGATAGCGTTGCATGTTTGGGGATTAGAAGGTAAGCTGAATTTCTGTTCTCTAATGTAAATATTCATCTTTCTTATCATCAATCGATGAGAATATACATTACAACGTACTGAATTGTTTAGGTTACTGTTCGCACCCCTTACCGACAAAAATCATCTTACCTTATGGATATCTTTCCTCCTCCGTCTATTCCCACCGTAATTATTTCATCGCTTTAAAACTATTCGAAGCTGCTTGAAGTAGTTTTCGGAGACGAAGCNATATATATATTGCTACTGTATACTTTTTATTCACTTGACTATAATCATTTTCATAGGTTTTTTTATGTTTTGATGTTCCTGTTCTAACTAACTTTGTTAATTTAACTATATTGATTCGTATTTTACTCTTCATTGTATTTATTTGATGCATCGTATTAATTTAATTTTTATTAAACCCAATCGAAACCTTAACTTTGTGGAACTCCGTAACTAGAAGCATGGTAATATAATTAAGCAAAGTTCCATAGGATTATTTTAATAGTAATCGGTTTCAGACATACATGTTCATCGTAAGTCTTCATCATCAGGCGGGATTCCATACACAAAGTTTCAGGAACATTTTCTCGGGGCAGGTACGACGCAGATTTTCTTAAAGTTAACAATTTACCTATGTGTACCAGTTAACGGATTATAGGAGTAATATATTTTGAACGAATGTAAATTAGACAGGATTCAGGGCCATATTATGACGGTAAGCAAGCGAGATGTCCAGAGGAACTGAATCTTCGTGGAACTTACGTATGGCAGAGGAAGGACAGAATCCTTTTGCCTGAAGAGCAGATGAAAGTCTTATACCAGCCCTGACTGAACAATGCTTTAACAGAAATATATGTCTCTTTTATCAGCTATCTTCCTTTTTTTAGCTGAATATCTTTTTAATCTAATTTTACGTTTAATATATAACCCCTATTTCGTTTTTTTGTATTTTTAAATGATGAAAAATGAAATGTCTTCTGTCGCGGAAACTTTACCACGCCGTCACATACATATTTTTAAGTGTTTTGTACATGTTCTTCTTCCTCTTTCTTTTAAAATTTTGCTATTACTATCAGTAGGATTCGCAGAGTTTCATGACCCCCTTCTTTTGGGTGTTTTTCTGCGGTGGAAATGTTTTCTCTGAGCATTTGTATTAGGTGTTTTATCCACACATAATTTCTTCCTTCTTTTCTCCTTATTTTCCTGCTCAATCCTTTCCTGTTATTAAAATTAAATTGGTTAGATGTAAGAGGGAACTTCTGAGTCCCAACCTTGCACGTAGTAAAAGCGTTTCCGGTCTAATCTAACAGCTTTCACCATCATTGCGCAAGAAAGTTCCTCGATACCTTTACTTTGGTCGTCTGCGGTACTTGACGGAATTTCCTCTTATTTAATGGTAAAAGGAAAGGTGAAGAACATCTGTTATTTTGCTACACATTTTTCATTCTATATATCTATAGCATCTTGGTAACATAGGAAGAACAAAAATCGTTCATTCAATAACACTACCGGCATGTTCATCGAAGTCCTGAAATTCAATAAAAGCGCAAAGGCCTTCTCTTTAGATTGCATCCAAACGGACAAAAAGATAACACACCGTGACCAAGGAAGGCTGGCGATGTGCTGTGTAACAGCACTCAGTGTAATGCAAACCTTTGAAGACCACGCGATTACACTGCCGAAGCGAAAGATGGCTTTACAAACCTCCTGATATCGCTTTCCCAGCGAACGGAAATCCAAACATCGGACGAGAATAAGACGTCTTCCCTTTTCCCTCATCAAGCCCATTTTTCCTGCCCTCCGGATCCGCCTCCAGTGGCGCATCGGCTATGAATTCAGGGAAGAAGACGGCCCTCTTTTTCCACTCGGTCGAGTGTGTGCCCCTTTTGCGATAACCACCGGCCGGAAAATCCTCCAAATGCTCTTGATTCGCCGCAGCTCTTCCATCTTTCTTTTCTCTCCCGCTACCTCATCTTAAAGCCTTTTTACTCCCTTAAAAACTCTCGCACCCTCATAACGATTGCGGTATCGGACAAGTTCCGAAGTTAAGGTGGTCGAAGTGAGGCAAAAAATAGCGGATCCGATCAAAGGGCTACATTTCTCTCTCCGCTCTATTTTTCATCGAATTCTCTGCTAAAGGATTTTGAGCAATCTTCAGGGCCGGCTTCTGACTCACAACCTCCCTGAGGCGGGAATTTTTAGGCCGCCACTGCCACTTTTTAACCCTGTTTAGGTCAGAGGTTTCCATATATCAGGGCTATTGCCATTTTATACTAATTAGAGGTTTGCAAACACTCCGTAAGCCGTATGTCTGCAGGTGGAACTCCAGAGGCAAATAGGAATTTCCGGATGAGCGATTTCTAAAAACTATTCTACTGGCATTTCGGAAACGATGTCTCCATTCTCAAGGTTTCCACAATGCGAAAAACATTTTAGCGTAGAGTGATTCCTAGAAATTGACTCCCGTTTGGTTCTCCAAGCGCGAGTTCCTTCCGCTGACATACCACTTACGGAGTGTCTTTGAACCTCTAATTCATTTACAGCCACGTTTCATTTTTTATTCTTTCATTTTATACAAACGCTAAATATGTTTCGATTTTTAATTTAACTTGTTTTGTGATCTACTTTTCCTCATTCAATTACTAAATTATTTATAAAAGGTTACGCGCAGTACGTATGAAATTGCAAGGGTTGAAACCGATGTTAGCAAAGGGAAATCTCATCCGAATATCTACAAAACATTGCTTTTCCGCTCTTTTTGGTGGTATGACTCTTGGAAAAGACATCTACGCTAATCCAAGAAGTGTGGATTCATTTCTGGAATATTTGAAGTTCCACATTTCTTCGGAAGCATCCATGTAAGTAGCTAAGTAAATTTTAAGTGGTAAGTGAATTTACGATTTAAATTAACGAGAAAGAGGTTCGTCAATCAAGATACGAACCACCCCATATTCTGTGTGCTCTTGGCCAACCACCTACCTTGCTTCCCATCTAAATCCAGCCCGAAGATCAGAGGATATTACTGGCGTCCCATCTTTATTTTTCAATGCGATCATCGCTAGAGGAATTTGAGCGATCTGACGATTTTTCCGGTTTTTCGGGGCAGTTTCCGTGCGGAGATACGAGTGAAGGATGAAAGCGCACGCTCGTTTCGTGCGGAATTAATTGAATTTAAATTTTGTGAGGAGTTATCTGCTTGAAAAATGTTTCTCGTTGACGTGGTGAAAGGGAGTTTTGGGCAAAATTCGATCGATCGGAACGGCAGGTACGGATCGCCTCTTTCAGTACACCGACGTGTGATTGGTTCGAATTTTGCTCCGAATTATTGGCAATATATTTCCATATTTTCGTTTATAACATGCCAAAGACAGATATCTGTGCTATACTAAGGATCCAGGGCTTCCTTCGACCAGTTCCGGTTACGTTGTCCTTTGCCTCCTTATAGGTACATGTATTTCTGGGAATGATCGAAAACTGTCGGCTACGTTAGTTTCAATTTAAGGATAACAGAAGTCAGTTTGATATTGACATATACACATACACGTTCGCATATATGGCCATAAACAATAATAATTATGGATTATCACGTTTTGGATGATGATTTATTGATTAGCTTGGTTTATGGGATAATTAGGTCATTGGTTTGGATAATGACATTTTGCTATACAACATAGGTTTTTCAGAGAAACGGCTGTTCAGCGTAAAGATTTCAGCACACCATTTACTCCATAGCGCAGAAAAACACTAAAGGTAGGGCAAACTAATTGTGACATATTAAATTCCTCTTAGAAAGTTTGCTTGTAAAGTTTCTCCGTAGGTACGCTGTAATTTGTATTTGTTAGATTCAATGATTTCATATCAACGTAAACAGAAAACATGAATGAAATTATTATTTTAATATTGCTAAAGCAAACTCAGACTAAGCTGAATTTACTTGCGAAATATAGATGTTTATAGTAAATAGCATACACTATTTTTTTAAACTTAATTAATATGATATTTGAAACATTAATCATGCAAAGCACCGAGATATTTTTACGGCGCATTGATGGATTAGTCCCTAGCTAGGGTATGACCATTGTTATCCATCCATCGTCAAATTCATCTAACTTAAGTTTATGATGTACAGTCATATTGAATTCTCTGCTTGACTCTTTTTCTGATTCTCTATTTAGCCCCTGCTCCAGTTCGATCAAATTCATCGAGCATCTGAATGCCGTTACAGTCCATTGCTTTTACACACACTAATCCTTTTCGCAGGTTACCTTTTATCATTCTTCCCAGTCCCTTCGAAACGCTCTCCTCTCGCCACATCTTCTTCCCACATTCCTCGCGAAATTTTCTCATCTCATGTCTTTGCTCCCCATACAATTCCTTCTATTCTTTTCATGTATATCCATGAATGCAATATATTCCACCTCTTCATAGATATATAAAAAAATGTTAGGTTGATAAGAGGCTTCTGCTACTATATCTCGATAAATTGAACGTTTCATTTGTCTTTTGGTGATGGATTTACTTTGGTCTGTTTTGTTCACAAATGTAATGATATGAAACTACTGAGGCATGAATGATTCTGATAATGACACTCATTAAGGTCTCTCCTTATAGAATGCCACAGAAATCGTTACTCGTAGAGTCGTTGTGTTTCATTTAAGTAGACTTGTTCCACTTACAGAATTCTAGCACAGTGAGGAATTTCGGGCAAACTACCTCACTCCTCATCTTGACTAGTATACCCCTCTCTTAGCACTTGGTAGCTAAACGTAAAGTGGATAAGCCAACTGGTCTTCGGGCAGAAAAGTTTACAGCCAGGTCGTCGAGTGTTGCAATTTCTACTTACATTTTTCCTCTTTCATCTTCTTTCATTAAAATTTCAATAAACTCAAAATTTGTTCGTTATACTGCATGGACACAAGGAGTTCTCTACTTGCCGGGATACATTTTGTCGATCCCAACATCCACTTGATTTTCCATCCATTATAGAACCATTGCTCTCGAATCTTTCTCATTTACTACCAGACGATGTTCTTTTCCATGTTTATCTAGACCATTGCCATCAAATCCCTTTCGCCAATCCTTGAGATTACTAAAGATATACTGAGACTATTTACTTAATTCTTCCTTGAATTCGGTTTCGCTTCCCGGGCGACCATCCTGGCAATAAAACAACGTTACGATCAGCGATGCCTCTATCGAAAGAAAATCTCGTATGGAAATGCAAGGGAGGAAGAGAAATACTGCAGCACTTAAGTGCAGAAGTTCCTCTCGTATCAGAGGGGTCTTAGCGTAGGGGACTCAACGTAGTTAGGGGTATCCTCACAATAAATTTGGGGAAATTTACGATTGGGACAACGTACGAAGTTATCGTCTGGGGTATCCTTCAGATGACTCTGCGTCTCGGATTCATGCCTGGGAAAGATTGGAGACAGGCTCGAATTTGGAACCGATTTAAAATCATATTTTTATAATCTATCGAAAAACCAGCGTTACATTAATATCATCAATTTCTTTAGTGGCAATAATGTTGTAGAAGAAATAGTATTCAATTCGAAAGCATGTCACAGAATTGGAATCGGTATGGAAATTATTCCATAGTTTGCAATCACGGATAGCTACTTTACTCTTTTATATTTTTAAATTTCTGCCAGTGAAATTAGAAAATTGTAAAATGGTGAATTTTAGGAAAGAGATGCTGGCAATATTGTATAACATTAATAAGAGGTTGAGGCAAGAGCCTTAAGGCGCAACGATCAGTAGGGTATAAATGGTTGATGACTGAACAATGGCGCAACTTTTATGAAGACAACACTTATTTTTATAAAAACCTGACGACGCACAGTGGGCTAGAATCGAAAAAAGCTGGCCAAAAATAAGAAAATGGTTTTTTTGAGTGCGGACTTTGAAACTTCGCATGGTTATTCTTAAATAAATTCTGCATGTAAGTACCAAATAATACACTTTTATTCTGGTGCATTAAAATTCTACAGGGGGTCAAAGTTGACCAAATTTGACGAAAAAAAGCCGGTCTTCGATTTTTCACAAATTTCTTCAACTTCAAGCCAACACTGAACCCAAATGAGCAAAATCATCGGGTAAAAAACGATGCTGTATTATAAACCTATTCTTTAAGCTTCATGTTACTTGGTTTGAATGATCACAGTAGGATATTTGCATAAGTTATACAACAAAATGGCGAACCCATATTTTACGGCAAATTTTCAACTAAAGCGAGGAAAATAGTAGTGATGTACCACGATGTACACGGGCTAACTTATACCACGATGTTCTTTGAAGCTTCCTGCATAGGAATCTGAAATAAAATCCTGCGACAATTTGCGACGCCGATTTATATACCCAATATTCGATGGCGAGGCAAGAGCCATGTCCGCGCGGCGGAGCGTCACCCTCCATGATGATCTCGGATTTGAGATGATATACGAACCAACATGCTTCTTAAAGGTTATGTTCCTGGGATTATATGCTAAAACGAACCTTTTTTCTAACTTAAGACAAGAAATAATAAGATATATAAAATATTACACACTCAATGCTTAATACAAGAGTAAATTTAGCAGTAACGTATCGTTTCCATCACATCTCTTGATAGGTATACCATTTCCGAAAGTTTTACTTCATGAAAAACATTTTAAAGCTATTTCAATTCATCTTACTCTTTTTACCCTCTCTCGGGCCCTCGATTGTAAGGACAACAAGCTCACATCTGGCCGTTATTGGGAGAAGGTCTTAGAGCCTGAGTAAAATTTCTCCCCTAAAAAGGGGCTAGGTTTATAATACCCAGCTGTGTGTGTTTTTTGGGAAACGATTGTACTTCGTATTGTGTTTTCGCATGTTTTAGCTCAAAATATACACGCAGAGTCAGTTACATTCTGGTTTTGGTGCAGTTCAGAAGCTTCACGATGATCTTTCCGTATTCTATACCGTTCAATACGTCTCAAATTCTATGAGTTGATCCCTGCAGTATTCTGTGTTTGCGGTGTAGATATAATTCCCGGAATTGGAGTAAAAATTTCTGGTAAGTTACATTTAGTTAAATATATCACTTTTCCTTTTCTGAATCAAAATTAAACTTCAGTGGTGAAATACGAATATTTTTTATTCATGTTTCAAAATGTAGTGTCCGTTTTGTAATTCTCTGCTGTCATTTTTCTTAATTCATTTTTGGGAGACATTGGGCTATTTCAACGTTGCATTGTTACATTAGATTCTTTGAATGTCTTCTACACATTTCCTATCGATTGAATTTCAAGCAGTGGCGGGTGAGATTGAACATTGATGGCTGTGATATAAATTTCTTAAGAAGTATCCTTTTAACTCCTCATAAAATTAACAACTACTCGTTGTAGGCTCGTGGTAATAAAAAATTACTACTCCAAGAGAGGAAATGTAATCTGCAAAGAAAATTTAGAGAGAAGATGGGGTTGATTATGGATGTGCCAAAGCCGGGATATGGAACTACCAATGATGGGATACCACTAGGCGTTTCTTTGAAAATCCAAATCCAGCAGCTGAAATTACACGTGCGAATTGGAAATCGTTATCCCTAATAAATGCTTGTTATTGAAAAAAAATTGTGCAGATGATGAAATATACATGGATAAATTTTGTTATTTGGATTGATAAAAGTATCGTTTTAGTAATTCGTTTTTGAAGTGTTATCTTTCATCTTTTGAAGTTCATGAGTCTTAGTTTGTTCATCCTCCTTCAATACTTATTCATTAAAATTTAATCATCAGTGATCGACAAGAATCTCATTAAAAGATTCTCCAATATCTTGAAGGCAGTCTCAAGGGGTCGGAATATAAATGAAAAAGCATTCGAGGACTACTGCTGTGCTACGCGTTGTTTTTCGTGGAATTATATCCGTGGTACTACTTGCCATCAACTATCCATAAAGTTTTAATTCACGGCACAGAAATCTCAAAGAAATCCATTCTTCCTTTGGGGCAACTTTCGGAGGAGGCGATGAAGGCCCGAAATAAAGACACGAGAAAATACCGTGAGCGATTCAGTAGGAAACACTTGTGAGTTTCCACCAATGAACACTTGCTTCGGAGATTGCTATTAACATCCGGGCCAATGATATCCATGTCAGCAACTATTAACGTTACAAAAAAACAAGCAAAATGGGCAAAGAAATGAAGGAGCTCATGATCATGTGCCATGAAGACGAAATGGCGTACGGAGATGAAGATTCCTCTGACGATGAGAGTATTATAAGGCTGGAGGTAAGATTCATTAATTTCATTAGATAGATATTTAAACATTACCCGCTTACTTTTATCAAAAATATAATAATAGCTTAATATTATCGAAAAATTGACAAGGTAGGCGTAGTCAAACAAAGTTTTGTGCTATATTTAAATATCGAACAAAACGAAATTTTTTCATTCATGACATTGGGATTTTCAAAATGAATTCAAACTAAAAGTGTGTACAGAGTAGGAATCATACTCATAAACCAGTAAAAATACCTTTAAGAAGCGTGTTGGTCCGTATATCATCTCAAATCCGAGATCGTCATGGAGGGTGACGCTCCGCCGCGCGGACATGGCTCTTGCCTCGCCATCGAATATTGGGTATATAAATCGGCGTCGCAAATTGTCGCAGGATTTTATTTCAGATTCCTATGCAGGAAGCTTCAAAGAACATCGTGGTATAAGTTAGCCCGTGTACATCGTGGTACATCACTACTATTTTCCTCGCTTTAGTTGAAAATTTGCCGTAAAATATGGGTTCGCCATTTTGTTGTATAACTTATGCAAATATCCTACTGTGATCATTCAAACCAAGTAACATGAAGCATAAAGAATAGGTTTATAATACAGCATCGTTTTTTACCCGATGATTTTGCTCATTTGGGTTCAGTGTTGGCTTGAAGTTGAAGAAATTTGTGAAAAATCGAAGACCGGCTTTTTTTCGTCAAATTTGGTCAACTTTGACCCCCTGTAGAATTTTAATGCACCAGAATAAAAGTGTATTATTTGGTAGTTATATGCAGAATTTATTTAAGAATAACCATGCGAAGTTTCAAAGTCCGCACTCAAAAAAACCATTTTCTTATTTTTGGCCAGCTTTTTTCGATTCTAGCCCACTGTGCGACGCCGACGATTTGCTGAAGTCTGGTCTTGGGTTTTCATTGAAACTTGTCGTCAAAAATGAGTATGGTCATTCCTTTATTCTGTATGATGAATCTCCTTGTACTGTTTATTTTATTTACGCAAAATGCTACTTTAGGGCAACAGTTTATTATAACCACTCAAAATTAATATTTTTCGCCATTAAATTTGCAAGTAATTAATTCGAATGAAAATATTTTATTATTTATGACTATGTAATTTCTTCTTAATTTATTGCCAACGTATCAAATCTCTGTGAATTATTTTAACGATAAACTGCGTTGAAGCTAAAGCATGCATACAAATAAAATCGAAGTATATATGCGATAAATACAGCTTTAGGAGAATATCGACTTTAACATTTCAAGTGATTAGTTCGAAAGAAAAATGTCAACAACTGAGAGAGAGAGTCATAGCTCCTGCCAGTTACCTACAGAAATGCTCATTGTAATAGAAGTAGTATTTTTAAAAGTACTTTTATTCTAATTGTAAATACTTTTCGAAAAATTTTACTACGAAATTACTCATGCGCATCATTATAATTGTTACTGGATACTTCCTATAAGCATCAAATAGCCGTAGTTAAAGGCGCTTCTACAACTGAGGTATGTGGTACATATGGGCCACTACTAGCAATCGAACCCATAACCGCTTTCACCGAAGGTGATCGCGCTACCCACTTGGATATCCGAAAACTCAATCCTCGAATAGTTAAGAAGAATGTAAGCAACTTTAAGGGCTCTCAGTAAAGAGAGCTGAGCAAACGGGAACATGTTTCTTTACTGCGAACGAAGCGTACTATATTCCCAGGAAACAAAGTCAACGTGTCACACAGAGCTGCCTGGATCATCCCGCTTGATACGACCTATCCCATTCTGCCAATTACGCAAATGCGGCTATCTTAATAAAACACGAGCACGCGTGCTAGTGCGTGCGCGCGCAGTTTTGATTCGCCGCGGTTCGCTCTCCGATGTCACGCATTTCAAACTGCTCTCATATTTTTGGCTTAGAAGTCAAATTTCTGAATTATTCCTGAGACAAGGTTAAGAGCGGGAACGAGCTGACGTTTCACTCGGTGGGACCAGAGTGAGTCATAGATATATATCTTATATGGAGCCGCTTGGGAAAGTTTTAAATTATGGAGAAGTTAGAGGAAACGGTGAGTTGAATAATCTTTATTTATTCGTAGAATATGTATAAATGTGCTCTAATTTGCTTTCAATGTTTTTCCTAAGGTGTTGATTCAGCATGATCTAATTATCATAATGAATGGCGGTAAGGGATAAAGGATGTGGTTGAAATGAATATGAACGAATAGACCCATAGCACACGTACTACAACTAACTTCAAATACTTTAACCCTAACAGTTGATCGGTGGATATTTAGCTATATTAAACTTTAGACTTAAATTGTAATTTTTATTCACTTTAACTGTTCACTTTTATTCACTTTAACTAAAATTAAAAAATGTAAAATTAGAATATTTTATGAATAATTTCTGGTAAAAAATATTTAAATTGTCTTTTGATGCATCCATAATTTTTAATATTTATTAATTATTTATAAAACAAAATATGGCTACCGATTAATTTACGATGAAACATCCATAGTGATAAACATACAAAGAACAAGCAATAATGTACACAAATAGTTACTTACTTAAGAAAAATTAACAATAATAATTCAAAGGAAATGGAAGTGGAATGATAGAAATCGATCCCGAAAAACCAATGGAGTTGATTTATTTGGTCCTCAAATTGTTCGTGCTTAATTGCTAACTCCATAGCGTTTCGAGTCGCGCTACCCCCACGCTTCGTTTAAAAGACCAAAATATATTTTTTTTGCCACCAATGTTACGATAGCGCGTATTAAATTCACTTTCCATAACGTCCTTCACTAATCTTCAGTGTGCTGTGAACTGATGAAACAAATTAACAGGCAAGTTAATACACCAAGCCCGCCTTTATTCTTCCCCGCCAAAGCGTCTGGGCTAGAAAAGCGAGCCGACCTTCGATTACGTATCCTATACTGTTTTTTCATTAGGGATGTCGCAGTTAAAGTGGAAAGTTCCCCTCCTTTTTAAAGTGCCATCCGATTACGACCCAGAAGGTTAGGTGTGGCGGTCGACGGTGGATGAGGATCGATGTCGCTTTAACTCCCACCGGAACTCGTGGAGGGCGGGCTTGAGAGACATAATCGGAGCGAAGAAGATTGCTAGAATGGAAGTGAAGGAGGAAAATGAGGAGAAAAGACGGACTAAGCGGTGGAAAGGAAAATAGTGGTTTGAAATGAGGAAGAAGTCCGTTGTAATTCCACTGGAAATTTTGGGGAATGTAAGAATTAGCAATATGGGACTGATATAGTGATATGCATATGTTCGAATCATTTCTCTCAAACCATTCAGAATTAGAGATATATAATGAGAGATTATTGAAAATCTACCAATGATTTGACTTTCTCCATGCCATTGTTACTTATCGCATACCAGAAGAGCATCTACTTATATATGGAAGTGCGATATGATATAATAATTAGGTTTTCTTGTCTTTCGGTCCAACAAAACTTACTCCTCGTCTCGTAGCTCTTCTTCCTCCCTTTATGAAAATATTAAAAAAATAATTAAATAATTTATATAATCAAAAGTTACAGCAGGACAGAAATTCTCCGAAAGAACGTTATTTCGTACAAGGACTACACCATTTTTTTAAATATAATAGTACCATCAAAGGAATCATATATTTTAAATACTTCTTATTTCCTTAGAAACATGATTGTACGAACTTCGATGCAGCTATTATAATTTTCTTAGGTTCGTAATATTTCTCATGCCTCATCTCGAAGGATGGAGTTATCTTCATTTGTCTTTCGGAACATGATGGGGAATTTTTCATCTTTCATCGATTTTGTCTCACTATTGCTCATCTCCTTGAAATATAAAAGCCACTGAGATGTGAGTGATGCATTGCGGTGGCATTTATCCTAGTCACTACTTTTTGAACATCAATGGAAATGATATAGTGTTATTGTGCTTACTTACATGGACTTACATTCCCTGTCGGTCGTGGCATTCCTGCTCAGTGCGGAAAGCAAAGACTACCTCACTCCTCATCTTGCCTAGTAAGACTCTTCTCTCAAGGGAACTAACTTTTCGATAGTAAATCGGACAGTGATTCAATCAGCCTTCAACCAGTCTCATGACTATGACAGAAAATATTATTATATTTACGTAGCATAAATTGTTGATTTCGTTAAAAGTCATAGAATTTTATAATTTAAATACTTTAAGGTAAATATTGATAATAATTGGTTGCATCGTAAAGGCGATTACCAAACGAAGAAGTTTTCCAATAATGCGCTATGGAAAGTGTTCTAATTTCTAACGGGGAATGACATCAAAAGATTCGATCAAATGGCTGAATATTGGACACCAAGTTATAGAATGCCACCGAGAGCGTAACTGGCGGGTAATGACGTAATTCAGTTGGGTTGGGTGAACGGTAGCCCATTTTCAAAAACTCCATTTTCAAAAACTCCATACTACCCACGTTGCTTGTAGTATTCACATTAGAGGCCCCTAATTTGAAAAGGGAAAGGGTAAAGCTAGATATGGTTTTGAAAATTTGTTTTACTCAAACGGAATGATATAATTTTCATACCACCTTCATTAAAAGATAACTGAATAAAAATCTGTGAGCATTTTCCGGAGCTTCAACGAAGTTTAAGACGTTAACACAACCTGCATTGCTATCAACGAATTGTCGGTGACTCACAACAAAATTTTCATAGCTAAACAGCCGACATTTCCTCGACCTATCATGCACTGAATAAAATATCGCATTGAATATCACCTCTGAGTCAAACGATAAACGGCGTCATTACCGAATAAGAGTTCGACATTTCTTGAGGACAGAACTTCTGCCACGTCACTCGGCTAGCAAATACAAGCAAATATCTCTCGCCTGTTTGAATATAAGAGTAGGAGAAATGCCCCCTCACATCGATATATCGGCGACCAGTCCATAATCAGCGAACTCTCACAGGTATACGCACAGAGTGAGAAACATAATGAGAGTGAAGAAGGGCAGAAAATCGAAGAAGAAAAGTAAAGGGAGGAGAAAGGAGGAACGGTGGGATACGGTAAATCGTCGTTTGAGGTGAGACAAGAGGTTTTTTCAAAACTCGCACTCCTCAAGATCGATATTTTGCAGATCGAGGCCGAGAAGGAGTAAACGAAGATCTGAAGAAGACGACCTGAAGTGTTTCTCTCCCTCGTGACTTAATCGTGGTCTCGTGATAACAAGAAGAGGAAAATAGAAGAAGTTGAAGAGGTAAAGCGGAGACGGGAAGAAGGGAAACAGCCAATCACCAACATGGGCGCGACGTAGGAGTAGTTTACAAGAGGAAGGGAGTTGGTGTGTGGTACGTTTGCCAGAAGGGAGACATTAGACGTGCGAATTGCAAGAAGAGACGGGTTTCTCCAGATGTCAAGCGTGATAATGAATAAATAATTGCGACCGGGAAGATATAAGTGGATCACGGAGGAAATTGTAGCTAATGGATTGAGGTGACGATTAGCAGGCGGAAGAGAGACAGTTACTGGAGAAGGACGGAGCAAATCGAAGGTCGAAATTATAAGCTGCCCTCGCCGAAGAAGACCTGGTTTCGGGAGGGTAACTCGACTGACAAGTTGGAAAGGGTTTGGGGGTAATAAGCAGTTGTATCCCGTGAGGTTGAGTTATTGGTTAGTAATTATGCCCCATTAGTTTAATTTCAGTTGATTCAAAGATAAAATAATAGTTGCGTCACCCGATAAGTTGGGTAACTGAATCGATACCGATAGGAATGTGACCTTTCGGCGGCTGAAGTGACTCAAGAAACACAATGATTATTTATAGAGAATCTGAGATCATTATACTTGAGGAATAACAAGTGTGAAAAATAGCTGGGACTGGGACTCGAACCCAGGTCTCCCACTTTCCGGGCAGGTAGTTCAGTGGTTAGAATACCTGCCCGGAAAGTTGGAGACCTGGGTTCGAGTCCCAGTCGTGTCGCTATTTTTCACACTTGTTATTCCTTTGGGATTTTTGTAGGTTTTCAACCTACTAAGTTACCTTCCTTTCCTCTATCATTATACTTGAGCTAAAGTTTCCCAAGAACATTTATGAACCTCCGTCATTATTTTTCCTTCGCGCAATTATGACCGTCAGATATTCTTCCTTTCTTCGAAGAGTACATAGAGCAAGTTTTACAATGCAAAAATAACAATCCTTTCGTTTCCTGAGTTAATCTCTTAACTTTTATTTCCTCCATTTAAAAAGGGACTTCATTAGGTAACCACTAAGCACGTTGTTAAAGTGTTTTTCTGCAGGAGGAAAGGTTTTGGGTAAATGGCACTTTATGTAGAGGAGAATCAAGTCGGTTCTTTCACTATTACTATGGCCTACCACATGTTAAGGTCTTCTCTCATTGGTTATAAAAGAACGCATCACTACTGATAATTAAAAATACTTTATATACGTAAGATATATGAAGTAGAATTGCATTTACCTATATCCGAAGCAATTTTTGGTAATATAATATTTGCATTTTAAATTACTCTCAGCACGGCGATCACGAATCATTTCTTTAGAGATAATTATTATACTAACCTAATCTTTCTTCAAAAATATTTTTCAAATAAGGACTCCAAACTGCTGTCTCTAAATACGACAACTCAGTGGTAGAGTTTCGAGTTTTAGTAGTTAGTTAGTTGGTAGTTTTTTGAGTTCTTTACTGTGAAGATCAATTTTAACGAAACTTATCTCAAAAACATTGTTCAAAACCTACACGTTCGATAAAAGGTAAACAGCACTCAGTGAACAATTTCGTAAAAGGAAAAATTGCTCATTAATGGAGTTGCTGAACGATTCCTTTGAAGTAGAGATAACATTTTCGATTCCATTGCTATAAGATTAAGGAAGCATTACAATTACTGATTTAAATCTTCAGTATTTATGGGGACGAGAATCAGTAATATGAAAATGATGGCAGCAGGTGGCTCTTCTGATGAATGGTGGTGGACTCAGACCTAACAGGACTTCGCAGATAAGGTCATGATGATGACCGACTTTCTTGGATAATGCAAAGGAGATGATGTATGAAACCATGAACTCAGCATGAAAGAGGTATTTGATTGCTAGAGAACCCAAGGATTATGTTGAAAGAATGAGATGAATAAAGCTGCGTGTTCTGATGGAAGCATTTTGAGTTGAAAGAACTATGAAATTTCATGTTCTGTAACTTCCATAGCAGGAGTTTTCTATTATCGGATTATCTTATGAAAGAAAATGGAGAAACAAAATTATTCTACTTAAAAGACTGCCACAATCCAACGAATGGAAACCTCAGATCAACCGAAACAAACAGAATTTTTGAGATATACAATTTTGGATATTTTCTCTCGATACCTCAAAGTAAATTTAATTTTTGTCACATCTTTCTCTTTGCGTCAATGATAACGGTAGCAATACAAAATTTTTAAGAATATAAATTACCATTTATTAAACTGGTCATAGATTATCTCTCTTCACCGAAAATTGAGTTAATATCATGAAAGTAAATCCATCCAAATTATTCCCTTTTTTTTCAAAATAAGGCACGCAAATTCACGAAAAAGTAAGATAAAAAGTACATATTTTTTTCTATACGTGCTATAATGGTAATTTTAATTACAGGATCGAATCGTAGGAAACTACTACGATAAAACTACAGTGATGATACGTTTCATTAATTTCTAGCTTTAAAAAAAAACACCACTTTCATTCACAATAAGAAATGTGCTACCTACTAAATCAAGTACATATATTAATCACACATTTTTATTTGCTTCAGAAGATATATGGCGTTGTTCGCTTCTACTTCTCTATGAATATGTTTCTTTAAAGCTGCGAATAGATATTATATACATTCAACTCAAAATAATTATGCATGTGTTATATGTGCCATTTATCAATCACCGTTAACCAAAACTTGCGTCGTTACCCAAGAAATCCTTCTTACAGCAATTCGTCGTTAACCGAGTACGTCGTTATTTATCACCACATCAACCAAATTACCACATACATATTACAGCACGACTTCTACTGTGTTAATAATAATAACCATCGAAAATCTTTAGTATTTAAACACGAATCTCACAAAAAACGCCAGGTAGACTTAGAGATACGTTGATATATATATATATATA
>KZ308334.1:395114-407754 GCA_000376725.2 Ladona fulva | reverse complement strand
ATTTATTTATATATATATAATTCGTCATGGCTTATATTTCGTCATGGTTCGGAAAATTGCCTCTTTTTTACTTCCACGACCCCTTTTCCTCGTGAAGCATGAAGAGCAGTAAGGCAGTCGATCCCCCGCATCATTGTTGTACAGAGGTCGGCGCCGAGCACTCAAACGAGTACTCGCCGGAGTTCGAGGGGCGAAGCGAAGAGCTGTCGGTGTGGGCGTACGAGGTCGACGGCTGCGGGCTGAAGAGCCAGAAGTCGGTGACGGGATCCATGACGATGATGACTATGGCGCTTTAGTAAGGCGACATACACCCTGAATGCACCTTTGAGAGGAAATAAGAGAGGATGGACATGCTTGCAGTGCGGAATGGCGTGTCGGACTGGTGACTGGTCTCAACCGGAGAGGAATGAAGCCCATTTCGTGATAAGGACGAGTTTTTGAACGCGCGAGGCTCACGGATAGAGAGTGGAAAAAGAGCATAGGGAATCCCTTTTCTTTGCTCTCTTCAGTTTTTATCTCCTATGTTTGTATTTAACGAGCGACGTCCATTCTGGATTAATTGGCTTATTTTCCAATACGTACAACTGGGAAGGGCTAAGTAGATTTACTAAGATTGATTTTATGGAAAGAATATGCCGTCTTAATATTGTAACATTTCATGAACCTATATATTCTAGATTTTAATTTGACAAGAATTGTCTTATAATGTGCCCAATTAAACGAGTGTAATAAAATGAAAATTTCTTATGACGCTTATAGCTTCACAACAATTTTAGGCTATACATTTAATCCCTAAGTCTTGATGTTAAAACGGGCCATCTATCCCCACAATTACTCTGTGGACTATTACTTACCTAATGGACTATATATTGAGTCTTTGTAGTGTTTAAAGATAGGCATTTGGGAGAGAATTAGAAATCACATTGTCGATATAACTAATCGTCAAAGTGAAACTAATTAGGAAGCTAAAATTAATCCTAATTTAAGTTGTAATTTTAAGAAAAGCTTAGTACTTACACGTGCAGAACGGTTTATACTGTCATTTACATAAAATATATAAATATTACAATTCAAACATCAGCCGCTTTTGCCCCTGCAAAGGAAACCGGAAGAGGAAGATTTCCTGAACTCAGACCGATTTCAGATTTACATCTTCAGCATTTTTCTACTAGTCTAGTTCTAAGTTATTGCTTAGGAATACTCTCTGCAGGATCTCTCAGGACCACTTCTATGATCAAAGTTTTTAATGCAATTCGCATTATACCCATAATTATTAGCCCAATATTCTGCAGGTATTGAAACTATAAGGGACCATTCAAACGAAACATTATGACTAAGAATTGCCGGAAACAAATTGTATATTTTATCCTCACGATCAAGACTAATATATGTGAAATATACACTCAAAAGTAAAACAAGGATAAATAGGAATCATGACAGCCTCCAAAAATCACTGAAATGAAAACATAGTCAGTTATTCCAAAATGGGAGATCCAGGCATAGCTTTAAATATCTTTCAAATCGGAGTGAAGTGGCGAAGGTCCATGTTGTTACATTGCAAGTTTATACGATGACTTTGAAAGACAGATGAATTACGCGAAATTTAACACGTATGTAAATTTTGGGTTTTTTCATGTATTCACGGAATTCACCCATATTTTCATGTATTCATGAGAGAGTTTTAATTGCCTGATTTCGTAAAGAGATTCCATTGGCTGAATTAGCATCTAAAGCTAACTATTAAAGGAAAGGAAAATTAACGAAACTGCATTGCTGTATTAAGCCACTTTTGAAGCCTTTCACCATTTTTCGTTGGCTGCTGTGATAAATTAATTCTCAGGAATCTCGTTCATTCGCCGTCTTCCATTCCAATAGATTTCCGCGATTTTATCTTAGGATATATTAAACATTGCTCATTCGACTGGAGAGAATTACGGTGCATAGGTTCCCGAAGTTTTTCTATCTCCATCTACCCGCCGCACCCATATTAAAAATATTTGGGCCGAGGCATTTTACGCGTTAGCGAAATTGCTGAAGAAATAGAATTAACGTCGGTATGAAAATTAATCTTCCCATCTTTTTTCGAAGCTGAGTGCCACATTTTCCGAATGTTGAAATATTAACTGGTTTCTGAGAGGACCTAAAGCGTTCGCCGATGGAATATTTCCCGCATTTGATTGACAGATTGAAATGGATTCCAAATTAAAAATAGTGACGGTACATAATTCAATTGCAGATATTGCTAAAAGCTTTCAAACTTAAACTGATTAAAGGAAGTGGAATGAAAAGTTACTGCCCATGAAGAGCCCTTTAATTGATTTTTATCATTCATGCGTGATTTCTAAGTGCGGATATCTCGTCATAAAACTGTCACGTCAAGTTTTCTTAATTATGCGATCCAAATGTGCATGAGATTCGACATTCTACATCATGTCCGGGATTACGAGTCTATATGAATTGTAAGTCGGGGTTTGAGGTTAGCAGTTCAAAAATTCGATTACGAAAAGCTGAAACTATGTCAATCAAGTATACGAGAGTATCATCATTACTTAAGTTACTACTACAGCATGGCGCCAATATCTACATATACTTCCCTATGCTCGCATCATTGCCGAAGAATAGGAAAGGTGACAATTCTTGAATGAACCACATCTAATATGAATTCTTTCAACTTTAAAACCTGATATTATCTATTAAGCCTGAGAGTGCATTGTATTTTTACGCCCATTTTCTTAGCTTTAATATATTTCTATAGTCAGGAGCATAATTCATTTTTTCGTGGTCTAGGGTATTTATCACTTTTGGATTTTACATAACGACTCTTTTGTTGGTAGGTAACATATTGATACATAAATAAGTTCGTCATCTTTTAAGAATGCTTCTCTTAAGAAAATACGATATAAATATAGTTAATATTATTGAAAGTGCTATGACAGCTGAGATGATTGCACATTTATGTGCTCCCACCGGGAAACGAACCCGGAACCCTTTTCATCAAAGTCGAGCCCATTTACTTATTTGGATATCTGGAAGCCCTGGATTTGTGTCAATCAAACCAGTTCAATCCGAACAAATAAATTACTGTCAGCAGCGCTCTTGGCAATAACACAGATGGAAAGGAATAGCTACGCTTTTGTCTACAATTTGTGCTAGTAAGATCAAGCTACACAGTATTAAGATTGAATTTCTTAAATTGTCTTCTTTTGAATAAATAACCTGAATTTTGAAGAATAAGTTTTAATATCTGGATCTGATCTATCGAAGGGATACTATATATCGAATAATATATCGTTGGAACATATCGAAGGAATCGAAGGAATATATCGAAGGAATCGAAGGATTAGGAATCTAATACCTCTTATTGTGTGTTCTATCGAAATATGAATAATTAATGAATATGAAACAATTTCTGGAGCATGCTTTTAAGTAATATCAGGGATCATCCTCACCTAATTATTTACCTGTCAGAAATTTCAGAATATATTTCATTTCTAGTATAATAAAATAAAGTGTTTTAGCCTCTCATCTCGTAAGGGGTCGACTGATGATTTTGATGACTAGTCACGAAGACGAATAAGATTTTGGCATTCAGTTTTACAGCCGGAGGTCTTTTTTGTCGCCAAACCATATGGAGAAATATTGACAGCCAACGGGATCAAATATGTGGCTCCTTCCACAAAATTCAGACACGCTATCAATTAGCATAAGCAGGATCACGATAACTATCTAATCAAGTAATTTGGTAAACACTTATCTTTAACCGTAAATTAATTTTAATACTATGTCTCGCAATATTTCCGCAAAATTCTTCGACAGTCAACGATTTCATTTTCCGGATATCGTAGGATGTTTTTGTCCTACTTTATTCCGATGAGTGATCCAGCTTCCAGTGGAATGGAATTGCACCAAAAGATGAGTAGCTTATTTCGAATTAATCCATCAGGCAAAAGTCGCAAGGATAGACGGGCGGAACTTAAATTAATTGAGACTCCGCGTGCTGCATTTCCTAATCACGTTCTAATATCGAAAAGGGCCTGACTTATGACCTACGAAGAAAAAGAACGAGAATCGATATCCTGGATTAAAGCCATCAAATTCTTTATTGGAAGGATTATCGTAAGCGTTTTCCGTCCGTGAAAGCGTGGGGAAGAAAATGCTTCTCTCTCCCCTTCCGCAGAGCATTAAATTCACCGCTAATGGAAGAAGAAGGGAATTCAATCGCTCTTGTTCTACGATGCCAGTAAATATCGAGGAGGAGAATTATGCGTCAGGGGAAAATGCTGGCTGGCTACCCACGTGAATTCCCTTCGAGTTCGTTTTTTTCTCTCTGGTTGCTGTATAAATTGATGCCGGAAAGGAGCATTCGTGTTTGGGCCTTCGTAACTAGGACGGTGAAGGTATTTTTGTGCGCTCAAAACATTAAAGTGAATTTCTCGTTTTTTCACGAACAGCGATCTGTTTCAATTTAGATATTTGGTAGTCAAATTCATTCACGATTACCTCGACTGGGATCGAACTTCGATGCTGAATCTATAAAGCGTCGATGAATAATGACTCGCGCAATTCCAAATGAGGACGCGGCCTTTAGTCGAGAATTTAAAGCTTATACAGTACATTTTAACTCAGCATCTCGAAATCCATGTCTACTCGTTGGTAAGTATTTCTGCTATTCTAGTGAAACGGTACGTTTACACAATGTGATGCGTGGAGTAATTAATCAGATTTAAAGGAAATGGTGGAATTAACAAAGCTTATAATTAAGACTACAAAAACTATAAGTATACTAAATACATAAGACTACGAAATATAAAGTACAAAAAATACAACACTACAGAGATAAAAGTGGATGTAGGAAAAGGTAAGCGATCAACGTATGTAGGGAACGGAAATGTTTTTGAGAAAAAGTGAGACAATGTAAGAAATGAAGGCAGAAGGGAAAACCAAAATTTCTACTACATGAACGATAAAATAATGCCATGAGCCGAAATGATATATTTTAAGGCATCGAATCGTAAAATATGACATAAATATTCAGCTCGAAAGCAAGACGTTATAAAATTTGATGGAAACTATTAAATCTGCTGGAAATGTACCTTGGAAATAAAAGGATCATATTCACTCGTGGAAAACTGCTTTAGAGTAAAATGCAGTGAAATAATTCGAAATTTTCCAGAGGTAAATGACACAGTTATTGACAAGGTACTTAATGTCACTTGAGAATAGTTACATTAATTAATGATCAGACTGTACTTCTCATGCAATCCGAATACCGAAGAGTAAGGAGAATTATATTCATTTGTGTATGAATAGTTCGATGACCCAAGATATCGATAATTTGTTAATATTACTAATTAATGATAAATTTCTTTCTGAGAGAATTCTAGGAAGATGTTACTAATTCTAATTATTCAAATGATAGAGACTAGCCGTTCTCAATGGCTGAGACCAAGAATATTTGCTGCTAGTAAACCATCCTTTTGCATTATTAATATAAAAAATTTCAAGTTTAACATATTTTGGCGAGCTGTAACGTAAATCATCGACCTGAAAACCTACTTATCCGCGATCTCGGAGTAAAAAAGTGGAAGATTATTAATCCTGGCCCGGCAGCTGAATATGCATCAGTGTGTAACCTTCATAAAAGTAACACGAAGAGAGAGAGAGAGATCGAGGACATAAAGAGCAAAATTGCGTCTGAGTAAAAGGCTCAAGACCTCTCACATTAAAAAGATTCCGCCGTTGTATTCCTACCACGCGCACCAACAATTTACTAGCAGCGTCAACCCCAACCCCCCATCCCATAAGCGCTTGCACCCATTCTTCACAGATTCGGATCGCCTCATCCATCCTCCTCTCTCTTGCCCCCACATATTTGGCAAATGGGCGAGATAAATATTGTTCGGAGGAGAGAATTTGAAGAGGGGAAGTGAGTTACAAACTCGGACCGTGTCATTTTCCTCCCTTCCCCTTTCTTCCGCCAGAAAATATGACTGCCACGTCGGGGAGAAGGGGTGAGGTTGCTTATGGATTGAACTCCAGAGACCCATCCCGGGAGGGGGGAATGCGCGAGCGTAAAAATGAAAGCATCTTTTTCGCTTCGGCGGGAAAGCGAAACCGGATTTTTTGAAGGTAATGATGTATGAGCAATGAAAAGGGGTACAAAGAAGTCTGGGGCCTTGGAGATAAGTCTCTCGGGGATATGATAATGGCAGCGCTCCATTTCCGCAAATCCCGAAGCCATTTTCGCATCGGCGTGGATGCTGAATGAGGATGAATAAGGACAGGTTTGCTTTTTTCTCGGCGGGGGAGAATTCGAGTTTATTTAAAAAGAGATTAAACGGAGAATGGGGTAGGGTTTAATTAACACAAGAGAGCTCGAAGTGATCCGAAATGAAGTGTTGGCGGAGGGAAATAGTTTTAAATGGAATGAGCGAAGAGTGATTGGAAGCGAGCGTATGCATGCGGGAGGTTTCGGTCGGATGCTTTTCGTTTGATTGTTTCACGGCGTCATTTATGGAGAGTGGCGGTGCGTGAGTGGAAAATATAAATTAAGAAAGAGTCGGAGCTTATGTCGTAGACTATTTTCACGGATTTTGGATGCGGGGGCGCGGAGGATAAAATATTCGGCATCGGGAGCGGATAAGTGTGTGATTGACGCGGAGCAGATGGAGTTCCGTTGGAATTGTAATCCATTTATTTTATAGAATTCCCTGCGAGAACTATCAGAACGGAAGGATTGCATGCGAACAATTGTGTATTAATGAAGTAACTTAAGCGCGTGTTTGAAATATTGCAGGATTTAAAAACTAATTTTCGGATCGCCTTACTTTCCAAAGCTGATCACAAGTGGGATTGGTGGCAAGTTGAAAAAATTGCTTTAAACATAACATCCCTTACGAGAGGTGATCACTTTGACATTTGCTGTGGTAGTAAAATGTGATTTGGGTCCCCCCTGGCACCACAATATGATACATTGGTACGTTTTCCTTGCTTCTTAATCGGTAATATTAGCCAATTTTCGGACGCCGAAAGAGCTTCGTTATTGGAATCACACCGAGATTATAGCGAAAACGGATATTGATTGGTATATTTTTCCAGATAGTGTTAGGTGCATAATTAAGTGTCTTATTTATGCATTTAGCACTATCTGGAAATTAGGAAATTTGGTGTTTTCACTACCATTGCCATACGTCATATGATGGCTAGCGGGGTACTAATGTAAATTTAACAGTAGAGTATTCCTGAAAAATACCTTTTTATAAAGGATAGGAGGTAAAATAACTCAAGTTTAATCTCCTTCCACTACTAAGGGGTTTATAAACATGATGGCTGCTTCAACAGATCACTCGTGCTAATAAATAACATCCGAGTATCTCAGGATCTAGTTTATAGTATAAGAGGCAAGTAAAGGTTACTGTTTAGGTCAGAAAATAGGGAATGAATCGAATGTATGGGTAGAGGATAGTTTGGAGAGCTTATTAGGGATGTATTATTCATTTTTCCTGGTAGAGAAACTAGAATAATCACAAATTTTAATATTTTCTTTGGAAAGTAACGAAGAAAATAATTACGTAAGTGATTTAATTGCTTGGCTACCCTTAGATATTGATGAATTATCTTCAATGTTGGCTCAAATATTATCAGATTTTTCATGAAGAGGAAATTACTCCTCGCTACACTACAGCAAGGTTTGAAACTTGAAATTATATTTCCAGATTAGATGAAAACGTGCGCGTAGAAATTTTACAGATTATAGGAATTTACTGGTAAAAATTGTCGAAGTTCAGTGGAATGTAAAACATTCATAATAGAGGAAATTTCTTAAGTAAAATTGAGTTTTGATGAAGGACTTCATCTAGAGAGCGAAAAATTTTGCTTTTTTTGGAAAATCTAATTATTCTCCGCCATATCGAACCAACATTCTTCGATTCCTTCGGGGACTCGCCCTTGCGACGCACTCCTTAAAATCTTATAGATTCTTTTTAGAACTTCGCTTGGAAAATACGTCGCAATTAGTGAAGAAAAATGCTATCGGAATATTTTCCGTTTGACCTCGATTTTTAACATTTCTTGGCATACTCAACTGCTGAATTCGATCATTAAATTTTTCTCCTCTCCCAGTGGTCCTGATTGTCTTAATGGGAATCACTATTTTTATTTTTCCACGGATACAATGACAATTTCAAAGGGTTTCATAATCTTACCTTTCCCAAATCTGACGTATGCTTATCAGCGCGTCTTAAGACGTCTGCGTCGAAGAGGTCTGACATTCGCTCCGATATCGATGATCAAGTAATCCTGGAATCTCCTGTAATGAGAAAAATACTTCTATAAACCTCTGATTCGTTTCTAAAGCACCTTTTACAGACAGGTAAGATGTTATTTCGATTTCGCAATAATCTGAGATTCTATGAGAATCTGAGACTGATAATTTGAGATTTTCTGAGAATCTGCCAAGTTTCTACAAAGAATTGTGTTGGACGACCTCATTATTCGTGTTTCTAATCTACTAACACTCGTCCATTTCCATGAATGGGAAAGAGTCTCGTATTCTCCCTGAAAGATGATTATATTTGCTAGAGTGAAAAGGCAAAGGAC
Organism: Ladona fulva; assembly: GCA_000376725.2. Classification (NCBI taxonomy): domain Eukaryota; kingdom Metazoa; phylum Arthropoda; class Insecta; order Odonata; family Libellulidae; genus Ladona; species Ladona fulva. Next base: position 399,156 of record KZ308334.1, on the reverse strand, counting down.
AAACTTATTTGCGAAAAATATGCATGTTGGTCCAAGATTAAGCAGTTCTGTTATTTTTGACGGAGTTTTAGAACCGTGGTGAAGGATACCGTGATTTTCTCCACAAATGTTTAACTTGAGGAAATAAAATCAGCCCATGCTACTATATCAATTTATTCCTCAACCATGGTTTTGACGCTTCACGTCAGCATCAGGCACTGAAAACAAAAATGTTTTCTTAGATATCAAAAGGGGAAAAAAAGAATATATAAGAAAATTTTATAAATGTTATGTAAGAAAAAACATTTTTGTACTCAGTGCCTGATGATAACACGAAATGTCGGAACCATGGCAGTTGAATAAATTTATAAATAGGCACGGGTAAAAATTTTATTTTATTTAGCTAATTATGGAATCCAACAACAAAGTCGTGCCTGAAGCAATTGATAATTTCTCAGGTGGTTGCAGTAGTCATAGGCTGATATCTATCGAATGAATTCGTATTTATTTACTTATTGAAAGAGAAGGAAACATTGCCTTATGTTTTACACAATAACGTGAAACATACACCTCTAGTTAATCCCTCACTTAATTTAAAAGACTATCATCGGTGTAAGATAACATGAGGTACATGATCTCGCATAGGCGAAACCGGTCTTTAATTAAAGTTAACGTGAACTAAAGTTAACTATTTTATATTGTAATGAAGTAATTCCACCAAGCCATACCTGAGATAACCTCTTTACAAGATTTTTCCAATTAGGTAAAGTAAGAAAACTCAATTAAGAAAGTTTGCATAGAAATTACTTTACTTCCACAACCTGGGCTTATGTTTTTTCTCCCTTTTCTGAGAATAAACATTTAAAGTGTAAGGTGCTGGTATGTAATAATAGTTGGAATGAAACTGGAAATCTAACACCCTAACATTGCGAAATCTGTTCGTACAGATGAGAAATTCGGAGTAAAATGAATTAACTCATCGTTTTCTTCCAAAATAGCAGTGCTTGTTAAGACTTTAATTTAAAAATTCCCTTTAAATATACACGTAATTTTCTGATGAATTTCGATCAATTCGATAGTCGACTAAGCGTTAGCTAAGTAACGTATCTAAGGCTAAGAAAAGTTTATAAAAGATGATACCTTTTATTGCGGGTTAGCAAAATGAAACTGGTACGGCTAAACTTCAACCTATGATACTTTCTTTGCCGTCTATTCGTCAGTAATATTTACATATCCCCTGACCGAAGACCTTCTCTTAAACCTTCCTGTATTCTAAATGTTTTCTGACACATTCTAAACGTGGTTATATTCATTATGTGTTGGTTAAAGCACTATTTTCTATACTATGACGCAACCAAAACCAGTTTACTTGTAGATATACTTCTTGAAACGCTTAATTTTCAAGAAATCCTTGCGAGTTTGAGAGCGTTGAAATCAGCATAAATTATCCTGTTACCACCTAAACTGATATAATTTCTTAGTATTTGAAACTGACGTTGAAAAAGAACACTGCGGTGGTGCTATGATTACCATAGAGATTATGTCTTCCGCTCCAATTGACGCAGGGAATACAAGTATTTTTAACGCCACTGATTGATCGCAACACCCAGGAAATCAGGAAACAATTACCCGCAGACTATAGTGATTGATTAACTCGCCTTCCCATGATTATGAGCCGAGCAGGGGGGAACTGGAGCATCAGGTTAGCTGAAGGAGAAACGCGAGCTTCCCTTGCCGTGCTTCTCATTGACCTCGGCTCACTCCATCTTCAACCCAATCCTTCACTCCAAAACACGGATGTAAGTCAAACTCTCCAAACCCTTACCCCACATTCCTTCACTTCCCTCCAGATATATCCTCCTCTATCGGACGAGGCTTTCCTCGCTGCACATTTAAACAAGTTTGGGGAGAAGTGGGAAGTTTTCTGCGACCTCCCCGAAACGAAGGTCCCAGCCTTTGAGCCCTTATTCCCCGAACCTCTTTCTCTTCCGCTGCTTCAACGACTGCCGTCGACTCCGCAGAGACATCTTCGTGTCTTCTTCCTCCTACGACGTGGGAACTGAACGGGAGGCTGGAAACTTGCGAAGAGAGTTTCTCATGTGACTTAATATGGGTCTGTTTCACTGTGGTGCGGATGTGGGTGTTTGGGTCGGAGAAGACTCGAAAGGAAGATGGTTTTGCAATGCACTCACGTAGATATCAGGGTTTTCTTCGAGTAGAAGGATCCTTTTACACAGCCTATGGGAGGATGTGCGCGGGCGAACGTGGGTGTGCGATACCACGAGAGAGTATGATGACATATGGATGAGATTGGAGGAGGTATGATTCACCGTGCAGTAAAAGAAAACAGATTTTGATAGATTCATACGTGCTGGCGACAGATTAATAAGTCCCTTTTAGTATTTAAAGTACATTTGCGTATGAATTAAATGAAAATTTTCCTATGATTTTCTTCTGTTTTATTTACTTACGACGACGGCTAATGGTTGGTAAACTTTTAGAGGAAAGAATTAAGGATAACTCAAGAAGAGAAAGAATATTTTTGCAGTAAATTTAATCGAAGTTATATGTATATCTTTATTTATTTATTTATTATATACAGATTAATAAGTCCCTTTTAGTATTTAAAGTACATTTGCGTATGAATTAAATGAAAATTTTCCTATGATTTTCTTCTGTTTTATTTACTTACGACGACGGCTAATGGTTGGTAAACTTTTAGAGGAAAGAATTAAGGATAACTCAAGAAGAGAAAGAATATTTTTGCAGTAAATTTAATCGAAGTTATATGTATATCTTTATTTATTTATTTATTATATACAGATTAATAAGTCCCTTTTAGTATTTAAAGTACATTTGCGTATGAATTAAATGAAAATTTTCCTATGATTTTCTTCTGTTTTATTTACTTACGACGACGGCTAATGGTTGGTAAACTTTTAGAGGAAAGAATTAAGGATAACTCAAGAAGAGAAAGAATATTTTTGNATTTATTATATTTATGTTGCAATACATTCTTTTTGAGAAACTTTCCAAAAATAGATTTCGTACAAATCGTATCATTTCAAGATAAGCTCACTGCGATGATAATGTTACTCAAAAGTAATGTGAGCAATTACTGTTAAGGAATTTACTATTCCGTTTGCTGACTATTTATTGTCAGCGTACGGAATGTGCATTAATTGTTAGGTACTGATGTTTTGTGACGAATATAAGCTGGGGAACGAAGTCATAAATCACTGGTTTTTCTAAGTCTTTCAAAGTAATTTATACCTGTAAATCAGGAAATTCATGGTTTTGGTATGTAATTTTAAGGAATGGCAAATTATGTTCACACCCGGGCGCCAGATAGGCAGGGCGCGACTCTGTCTACACATATTCGTATCAAAGTATTCTTCAGTATTACATTAAATGATTTAGACAATGAGTTGACTTGAATGAAATATGATACGGAATTTGAAGCACAATGAAAGAGTTCTGTTACAACTATGGAAGAGATACATTTATATAGAGATACATATACATCAATAAAAGAATCTAAGTGTATGAAATTAGAATAAGAGAAGCATAAACGTCTTAAGTTAATAAGGGAAAGCGAGATAATTGAAGTCATGGAAGTCAATGGAATATACCGTAAAGCACATAATGAATGGTTTTCTTGATTTTATGCATCCGACGCCCTAAGTGTTTCTATATTAAATTTCAGTTAATTACGTATGGAAAAGACACCTTCTGTTAAAAAAAGTAAATTACATTTTAATCTAGGAATGCATTATGTTACCATAGCATTCATAATGATAAAACGTCTTTATTTGGGCGCGATTGAGACTAAAGGTCTCCTTTTTCATCTAACCCATAAACACATACCATGACTAAGTAGATGAGAATACGAATACTTTTGCAATACCGGCCTAAAACTTGTTATTACCTTTAACTTACATACGCTTTTATTTCATTTGGATAAAACTAACTTAAAAATGCCATGATCTGATGATAAACTGAATGCTGTTTTATAATTTGACATGCAATTTAGCTACGAATCTAATTTGACCCATATATATAT